>OX940979.1:0-223377 GCA_954871275.1 Leptopterna dolabrata
CCTAACCATCCCTAACCATCCCTAACCATCCCTAACCATCCCTAACCATCCCTAACCATCCCTAACCATCCCTAACCATCCCTAACCATCCCTAACCATCCCTAACCATCCCTAACCATCCCTAACCATCCCTAACCATCCCTAACCATCCCTAACCATCCCTAACCATCCCTAACCATCCCTAACCATCCCTAACCATCCCTAACCATCCCTAACCATCCCTAACCATCCCTAACCATCCCTAACCATCCCTAACCATCCCTAACCATCCCTAACCATCCCTAACCATCCCTAACCATCCCTAACCATCCCTAACCATCCCTAACCATCCCTAACCATCCCTAACCATCCCTAACCATCCCTAACCATCCCTAACCATCCCTAACCATCCCTAACCATCCCTAACCATCCCTAACCATCCCTAACCATCCCTAACCATCCCTAACCATCCCTAACCATCCCTAACCATCCCTAACCATCCCTAACCATCCCTAACCATCCCTAACCATCCCTAACCATCCCTAACCATCCCTAACCATCCCTAACCATCCCTAACCATCCCTAACCATCCCTAACCATCCCTAACCATCCCTAACCATCCCTAACCATCCCTAACCATCCCTAACCATCCCTAACCATCCCTAACCATCCCTAACCATCCCTAACCATCCCTAACCATCCCTAACCATCCCTAACCATCCCTAACCATCCCTAACCATCCCTAACCATCCCTAACCATCCCTAACCATCCCTAACCATCCCTAACCATCCCTAACCATCCCTAACCATCCCTAACCATCCCTAACCATCCCTAACCATCCCTAACCATCCCTAACCATCCCTAACCATCCCTAACCATCCCTAACCATCCCTAACCATCCCTAACCATCCCTAACCATCCCTAACCATCCCTAACCATCCCTAACCATCCCTAACCATCCCTAACCATCCCTAACCATCCCTAACCATCCCTAACCATCCCTAACCATCCCTAACCATCCCTAACCATCCCTAACCATCCCTAACCATCCCTAACCATCCCTAACCATCCCTAACCATCCCTAACCATCCCTAACCATCCCTAACCATCCCTAACCATCCCTAACCATCCCTAACCATCCCTAACCATCCCTAACCATCCCTAACCATCCCTAACCATCCCTAACCATCCCTAACCATCCCTAACCATCCCTAACCATCCCTAACCATCCCTAACCATCCCTAACCATCCCTAACCATCCCTAACCATCCCTAACCATCCCTAACCATCCCTAACCATCCCTAACCATCCCTAACCATCCCTAACCATCCCTAACCATCCCTAACCATCCCTAACCATCCCTAACCATCCCTAACCATCCCTAACCATCCCTAACCATCCCTAACCATCCCTAACCATCCCTAACCATCCCTAACCATCCCTAACCATCCCTAACCATCCCTAACCATCCCTAACCATCCCTAACCATCCCTAACCATCCCTAACCATCCCTAACCATCCCTAACCATCCATGACATGAAACACCGATGACAGATAGGCTACCGCCAAGGCTGTCAACTCAAAAGAGAAGGAGAAGTTGATGGCAACACTGTTTAGAGTTGGGAGTCCGGGCAGGGGGATTCGCGCCTTTCTCCCCGGCTAGAAAAAAAAGGATGAACAATCGCCATCGAGCCATGACGGAGTAGATTTTGGAGTGTTTCGTGCTTGATATTTTACTCTTGGTAGAGACTAGCTTCCCCACGACAATTTGTCTTATTTAATAATTTGGTTTGCCTTCAACGTCAACATCAGTTTGAGTCGCTGTCAAAGTCGCGTCATAATAAATTTAATTACCCACATACACGTCAGTGTCGTTTTCGGTTCTTTCACCTTTAGATTCTACCACGCTCACAGATTAGGGCTAGGGCTCCTTTTTATTTGACATCGGAAATGGAACGCGAGGAATCTGGTGAAGAACGTTACGACGAAGAAGATGCGGAATCCGACGTTGACAGTCTTGTGGCAAGATACCGAAGTCAGGCGCCGAAATTACTCAACACATGCGGGGAAGGAACCGCAGCCAAGGATTTGTCTCGGAAAGAAGATGATGATACGGGTGAGTCTGTTTCTTGTAGGGCAGATTTGCAGAATTTCGATATTTTTGCGAGTTTATCCTACATGGGATTACTTTTGTAATAATGAATTGGCTAAGTTATGGTGATAGGAAAGCTACAATCGTACATGAGGTTTGTTTTATCCGCCATGTTTTTTAATTTAAAAACAAAAAATTATTTGTTTACAGTTCAGTTCTCTAATCGATGTGACGCCATCGCGACTACAAGTTCAGGTCAATCGGAATCGTTCATTCCTGTTGCAATGAAGCCTGGGGAATTTCACACACTGCGGTCCTCAAACAATTCCATTCCGAATTTTCTTCTGAATCATGAAGCCGATAATAACTCTTCCGATGATAGAACAAATAGCCATCAACCTTGTAAAACCTCACAGTCAACTGCTAATACGATTCCGGGTGCCCCTTCTATACCATTCCAAGGGGACTTAACTCAGGTTATAGCGGGAGCCATTCAAGGAGTATTACAAGCACAGGGTCAGAGCATTGCTCCTTCCATTGGGGATTTACTCACCAAAATAAACCCGTTTCAATCTTATTTGTTCAAGCTTCCGCAATTTTCTCCGGATCATCATAATTTTGATGTTCGTTCCTGGATCAATAAGATTGATGCAATCATGCACGAAAGTCCGCGCTGTGGATCTGAACTATATTCATTATTATCAACAGCATGCAAAGGTTCTTCTGCTGCTTGGCTCTCCCAAATACTGACTCCCGGAATGACTTGGCCAGATTTGAGGGAACAATTTATAATTCAGTATTGTCTCACTGAAACACCCGCAACCATATTGTTTGATATTTTAACTAAAACACCTTCCGAGAACGAAAATTTAGTTGGTACAGCTTCACGAATTCTGAATGTTTTAGAGTCTCGATTGTCTAACATACCTACCTCTGAGTTGCTACCTATGTTAACTTTAGTGCATCTTGCTAAAAGTGAACCTAAATTGAAGAGACTGCTCTATTCTTCTGGTACGTTTACCAGGGAAAAATTGATCAAGGACATGAATGTTTCTTTGATAGAGGGGTCAACCAAACGACCTCATGATAATAGAGATAAGAATGACAGGTATCCTAACAAGAAGTTCAAGGAGTCTCAAAATGGTCAGACCCATCGTTCACATGATAGACCCCATAATTCCACTGTGAACCAGCAGTCATATCGTGGACCTAATTCTGCACAAAATCCGAATTACAGGTCTCAACACCACAGTGGCAAATGCGGCGAGAATTCGCACACCAAACCCAAGTTCCAGATGAACCAGCCCCGACATCGTAATGATGCGTGCCATGGATGTGGTGCAGTTGGTCACTACAAGAGAGATTGCCCTCAAGCTCGACCTGGCAACCCCCATTCGGGACAGCCACGGAATAACCAGTATCCACAGGGCAACCAATCCCAGCAGTCAGCTCCACCAAAAAACAAGGAACGTCGAGTCAACCTCTGCACACGCACGCCAAGTGGTCAACTGAATCACTCAGGTAGTACCTACCCTTTTCATTTCGATTCAGGAGCTGAGTGCAGTTTGGTCATTCGATCCTTATTTCATAAGTTTCAAGGCAAAATAATAATTGAAAACGTTTCGTTGAAGGGGCTGGGCAACGGGTTGGTGGTGTCTCCTCGCCAGATTTTGACCGACGTGACTGTTGATGGCTTAGACCTTAGGATAAATTTGCACCAAGTGGAAGATGTAGAAATCCCTCATTCTTTAATTTTAGGATCTGATTTATTAGAACAGAATGTTAATGTAACCCTTTCCAAAAATAGTTGCACTTTGGTACCACTCGATTTACATTTGTCAAAATCATTACAAAAGAAAATTGAAAAATTAAATTTTAAGAATGCATCTGTAAAATCTGTTTTAGGGCCTGAAAACGAAAATGAGTTAAATTCTAATCTGTGTGACAAGTGTACTGACCAATGCCTCCCGTTCGTTGACAATATAATCGAAAATGAAGGTGCTATGTTGATAGGCAATCTGGAAGTGAGTGTAGACATTTTTGATCCTTGTTCAGCTCAAACTGAAATATCAGGTTCAAACAAACCTCGTCTATACAGTATTTTGAGTAAATATTCCGAGTTTTTCACTTCAGGGTTTCCTAAAACTCGGTTGAAAAATGTTGAATTTAGAATTACGTTGAAGGACCCAGGGAAAATTGTGAATAGGAAGCCTTACCCCATGTCAAACGTTCAGAAACAGTATTTACGGGAGCATCTAGCAGAGTTGGAAGCTGCCGGTCTTATTAGGCGTAGCCAATCCCCCTTTGCAAGTCCCATACTCTTGGTGCCAAAAAAGAATCAGAAGATGAGGCTTGCTGTCGATTACCGCTTTCTAAATGATAACACTATTTCGGAACACCAGCCTCTCCCACTGATCCAAGACCAGATCAATAGGCTGGTTGGGTCCAAATTTTACTCTGTATTGGATACCGCTAGTGGATTCCATCAGATGAAGATGCATCCCGAATCTATTGAAAAGACAGCTTTTGTCACTCCCGAAGCTCAATGGGAATTTCTCGTCTGTCCATTTGGGGTCAAAATTGCTCCATCCACCTTCCAAAGGGCAATTTTAGACATTTTGGGGGATCTAGCGCACCAGTATGTCATTTGTTTCCTTGATGACCTGATGATAGCTGCTACCACGGAACTTGAGGCATTGGATCGGCTTGATACCGTTTTAACTGTTTTAACCCAGGCGGGAGTGTCCCTGAATCACACTAAATGCCGTTTTGTCGTAACACAAGTTGAATTTTTAGGATACAATGTGCAGGATGGGGAACTACGGCCTAACACTTTGAAAATAGATGCCCTAGTAGCGTTGCCACCACCCCATCCACTGTGACTTCTCTGAGGCAGTTCTTGGGACTGGCTTCTTACTTCCGCTCCTTCATTCCTAAATTTTCCGAAATTGCTGCTCCTTTGTACCGATTACTTTCATCAAAAGGAAAATTGATCTGGAATGACATTTACGAAAGGGCCCGACAAACCGTGATCAAATATTTGACTTCCGAGCCCGTTCTAACAATATTTGATCCGTCTCTCCCTATCGAGTTGCATTGTGACGCATGTAGCATTGGAGTGTCTGGAATTCTTATAAATCTTTATGACGGTAAGCCCAGGGTTGTTGCTTATTTTAGCAAGAAAAATGACAATGCTGAACAGAGATACCATAGTTATGACCTCGAGACCATGGCTGTGGTCAAAAGCCTTCAACACTACAAGACTATGTTGCAGGATGTTTCGTTTACAGTGGTTACCGATTGTAAATCGCTCAAAGATTCATATTTGAAACAAAATTTAAACAATAGGGTTCATCGTTGGTGGTCAATTATGCAGACTTTTGATTTCAAAATTCAGTATCGCCCTGCAAGCCGCATGCAACATGCAGATTATTTATCCCGTCACCCCTTGGATGATGATGGCAACAACCCTATGGTATTGTCTAACGTAGCTGAATGTTTACCCAAATCGTGTCAAAAAGAAGTACCGATGTCTGTGGTTCCGCACAAAGCTCGGTTGGAACAAGAAAAAGCTGTTAATTTGGGTACACTTTCTAATGATTGGCTATTACTTGCACAACAATCAGATAGTGAACTCGCTGGGTTAGCTGTTAAATGTAAAAATAATGAACTACCCGACTCTGTTAAAAATACCTACGAATTACGCTCAGGTATCTTATGTAGAACCATTCAAAGAGGTCACAAGACCCGAACTTTACCTGTAATCCCTAAGCTTCAGCGTTATGCCGTAATACAGAACATTCATGAATCTGTTATGCACCTCGGTGCTGAAAAAACGTTGGAAAAAGCTGCAGATTTTTATTGGTTCGAGGGCATGGCCAAATACGTCAAGAAATTTTGTGAAAATTGCCTAACATGCAGGGTGGCTAAGTCGCAATCAGGAAAACAACAGGTCTCCCTTCATCCAATCCCTAAGGGTAGTGTGCCATGGTCGGTAATTCATGTTGATGTTTCAGGCAAGTTAACAGGGAAAAGGGATAGTAAAGAATATTGTCTAGTTTTTATTGATGGGTTTTCTAAATTTGTTCATTTAAATCATATTACCAGTCTTGACACTACCAGTGTAATTCACGGACTGCACAGGCTCATTACCTTGTTTGGGGTCCCTGCTACGATCGTAGCTGATCAGGGTAGATGCTTCGCATCCAAAGATTTTAGATCTTATTGTGATAAGCACCAAATAGATCTCCATTTAATAGCAGTCTCAGCTTCACGGGCTAATGGTCAGTGTGAAAGAGTGATGTCAGTTCTGACAAACATGTTGACAGCTATCGAGTTGGGAGATAGGACCTGGCAAGAGGCTTTGGGTGATATCCAATTAGCCATGAATTCAACCATAAATTCGGTGACGCGACTCTCGCCATTAGAAATCTTGATTGGTAAAATAGCAAAACCTGTTGGTATGATAACCCCATCCCCAAATATCGTCCCTCCTATTCGAAGTGATCTGGATTCTGTTCGTGAATGTGCATCACAAAATATTATCAAACGTTCCAAATACGACAGAGCTAGGTTTGATAAATCAAAAGCCCCTGTGAAACTCCATTCGATAGGTGATATGGTGTTGTTGAAAAACGAACCACGTCACCAGTGCAAACTTGACCCTAAATTTAAAGGGCCGTTCAAAATTATTGATATTCTCGACAATGACCGCTATTTACTGAAACATTTAAAAGACAATCGAACTTATAAATACTCACATGAAAATGTGCGTGGAGTTCCTGATCAGAGTGCCCTCGTTCCCTATGGAACAGACTCTGACTCTGATTTACCTGACTCTTGAAATATTGATTCCTACATACCTATGTTGACCATGATTGTAAACTGCATTGTGACATTGGTTCTCTTGTATGTTGGGTAGTTTCTTACTGCTTTATGGTGCTTTCTCGCTTGTATAGTTCCTACTTTTGCCTATACTTGCACGCTCACTCTGTTTCATGCAACCCCTATTTGTTTTATGACTTTTCTTTGCGCTGTTTGATATGACCCTGCTTTTCTTTATACTGTTTGGTTCTAAACCCCTATTTGACGTAAGGGTTTTCTTTTTTAATGTTTTTTGGTCCTCATAGTTGCAGAATGTTCATATCCCACTTCCCATATTTTATCATTAATGACAGGGAATTTAAAGAACTTACGTTGTAAACCTTTCACGTGTCTTATGAAACTCTTGTTAGTCTGCGTCATTATTTGATCTGCAAATGCCAGTGAAATTCTGCGTTCACTACGTAAATTATCAGAGTTTATTAAACATTGCTACCAGTTACTTTTATGTAAGGCACGATGCATGTCCCAATTGGGTGAATATTTTCCCAAATTTGATTTATCTCTACTGGTCTTCTTGAGTATTAAAAGTTATTAATTTTGTATCACGGTGTTTCAGTTACCTATTGCTTGCGCTTCAATCCATTACTTTGGTATTGTTCATGATGGCCTATGTCCAGATATCGGGACGGATGATCCCCAGATTAATCTAATGTTGATGTTATTACTGGGACGGATGGTCTTAACAGAAAAGTGATTATATGATAACATTTTAATCATTGTTGTATGAGCCACCCCTGATAACACACTGTACTGCACTACGGCTTTGTAAACAACCCACACTGTTTTTGTTTTGCACCGCACTTGTCAGCAAGATTGTGTTGGATTGAGGGCTATCGGTTGGACTGTACTGTAAGGTGCTGTTTCCGTGGTGGCCACCCGGGGGTGTTGGATTGTACCAGCAACAATCAACATCCAAAATCCTAGGTTGTGATATATTGTTCAGAGTTGAGTCTCTCCGAATGTTTTAAGACCTTCGAAAGTCATAGGTTGGTCGTTTTATTTCTCGCCCAGGTCTTCATCCCATTGCCTGGGAAGAAAGGTTTTGTTTCCGTTTCGTACGGATTGGACAGTTTGCACCGACTGCTCCATGGTGAGTTGAGTGTTACTCACAGGTTTGCTGGTGATTGTAGCAGTGTTAGGTTTTGGATGGCTCAGGATTTGGTATTGGGCTGTAACACCGATACTGAGACCCCTCTGTGTACCTTGCTAGACTGCCGGTACACAGAACGGATGGGGTCTGAGGCCTTACTTGAAGCTGTTTGTCCATGTATCCGATCTTGCCCAAGACTACCATCTTTCTCTGCTGGCCCTCGGTAGGTTCATATTTTGAACGCTGCCTTGGGTGTTCCTTACTGTCTGTACTATGGCAAAAGGCTGGTTGTGTATGTGCACTGATTGGACCTATCCCACCTTCCCATCCTTAGAATGTACCTCCATTCCTTCCTTGTGGTGTTTGTTTACGATCGGTAGTGCGTACGATTGGATGGTCCAAGTCACGGGGGTTCAGCATATTTGCAATGTAATGCTTATTCACACCTTTTCTGGCTCTGCTATAATTTGAATGCCAACGCTGTACATTTTGTAGCTTACTAACTTCAGTTGCCTTGTGCTTATATTTTCTATGGAATTCAGTCAGTATGGCCGAGTAGTCAGGGCCAGTGTCGGCTGCAATGTCAGCCATAGTTAAATGAATTGATTTGATGGTTTTACGAAATCAGCTAGGATTAAACGAAACAGAAAGTATGGACTTCGTACCGATTAATTTTGGTTATCTTCAACACTAAGATTATCATTGCTCATAGCGCAATGGTCATGGGCAAGAAGATGATTATAGTGAAATGGATGAATCTTATATGCCCACGCTTATGTTGCCAATGGGCTACACAACTTGTCAGTGTCTACCGCTTCTGCTTTTATTTTCAGGCTGCGAGGCGCTAGCCGGTCAGGATTGGCCGTGTCGGCTACCTGATCCTTAACCTCGTATTATTCAAATGGAAACGGAAAGTCCGACGTTGATGAGGAACAAGTTGCCGTGGGGATCGCTGGAGTCACATGGAAGGAATCCATGACATTAAACACCGATGACAGATAGGCTACCGCCAAGGCTGTCAACTCAAAAGAGAAGGAGAAGTTGATGGCAACACTGTTTAGAGTTGGGAGTCCGGGCAGGGGGATTCGCGCCTTTCTCCCCGGCTAGAAAAAAAAGGATGAACAATTGCCATCGAGCCATGACGGAGTAGATTTTGGAGTGTTTCGTGCTAGATATTTTACTCTTGGTAGAGACTAGCTTCCCCACGACAATTTGTCTTATTTAATAATTTGGTTTGCCTTCAACGTCAACATCAGTTTGAGTCGCTGTCAAAGTCGCGTCATAATAAATTTAATTACCCACATACACGTCAGTGTCGTTTTCGGTTCTTTCACCTTTAGATTCTACCACGCTCACAGATTAGGGCTAGGGCTCCTTTTTATTTGACATATACAACCAATACAACAATATAATTGTACAATCAATGTAATTATAGAACAATATAAACATAATAACGTATGATAACCAGAATTGACAACATAACGATGGTAAACAGACGTAAAACTGACATAATTTTATGAACATGATAATTTGAGTTTCATTTTATGGGTTATTTTGTGAATTTGGAACGTTTCTTTTATGTTTATGGAAACGATATCCTGTGTACGCAAAGAATGATATAAGACTGACGTACAATAGGATTGTCCAAGCACTGGGAGATATATGACTTATTATGAGTTCTTTCGTACTTGGTATGGGGATCGAAGGGGGTGATAATTGCTTTAGGTTTCTTCATTTCGTCATGGCAGTGGGTTTCTTATTCAAATCCCAATTATGCTTTTGGAACATGACCATGGAGGGGGTGTGGTTACTGTGGGAGGGTGGAGTCGTTAAAGTTTGATTCCTGTATTCTATGGTGCTCTTGCCCGGGGAGATAAGGAAAATTCCGTGGAGGGTCTTGAATTGTATATTATCATGGAGAATAATTTTTATCTGATCTTCGTAGGGGAATAAAAAGACGTAACGGTTTGTTTCTTCCAAGAGTTCCACGTGATTTTGCGGTAGGTCTAATTGAATTAAGTCGCAAGGACCGTTGATACCCTTAGTGAGAATGTCTGACTCGCAGTCATGTTCACCGGATAGCTGAAGGCTGTTAGGGCATAAGTAATAATCACGTCCGTATTCGCACGGTTTGTCGAGAAATCGTATCTCGTTTTTGGATTTTAGAGCATACTTGGCAGTGGGTAGGACAGTGGCATAATAATTGGGGATGAAGGTTGGTAGGGATTGAAGGAGAATCAAGTCGTAATGTGCAGGATGGACGATGGGGACATCCAGGAAATAGACGATTTCCTCGTAGCCTATGAAGCATGTTACCTTGATGTGATTTTGGATTTCCCAGAGCGCTTCTCCTTCAAATAGGGGTAACCTATCACCATAAAATGGTATTAAGTTTCTTAGGATTCTCTGTAGGGTTTCTGGTTTAATAATACTAGGGTGGAGTTTGCCTAATTTACAAAAAGTGACTGAATTTTCTATGTCTTGGGTCAGATCTGAAATTATTTGTAGCAACAGTAGATTATGCTCGAGCGCGTTTTCTACCTGTCCTGCATGGGTTGCAAGGGAACTTGCTTCCTTTAATCGCTCTATTTCGAAGGCCAGAATATCGTGATTGTAGTTGATATCTAAGATGGTCCTGTTCAATTCTTCTACAAATCCTTCGTTTATTGAGTAGTGATGACTAATTTGTTGGGACAGTATCTCTTGGTTTGTGTGTAGGTGTTGGAGGATCTGATTAAATTTTTCCTCGTCGTTGGCGTCTAAATTTCCTGTGATAAATTTGATTACGGAACCTAAACCGTTAAGCAGTCCTCGCCTCTGACGGCTGGGTAAGGTTGAAGCAAATAATCTTCCTTCTATTATTTTTAGCATATATGTTCAATGGCTTGAGTTCGAGTTCGAACTATCTTTTGGACTTCACTGTCAGTTTCTATTATCTGGTTAATGTCCTGGAAATGGGCTTTAATTTGGTTTACTTGATTGAGAACTCCTCCGAGCTGGTAGTAGTGAGTAACAGTGTGGTAATAGTGGATCGTTCGGGCGGAACCTAATCGAATGGGCAATAAACCTAAATTGGAGGTAATGTTTTCAATTTCTAATCCTTTGGTAACTAGTATAGTCGAGAGTGATAGAAGAACGGTGACGGCAGAGCGGCTGTCCATAATCCGGACGTGGTTCAAGTCAGTAACGTCCTGGAATATTAAGGATCATGAGCTAGAGTCGGAACCAGAGCTGGGTGGTGGGGAGTGGTAGGGTTTCCTTGCTATAGGAACAGGAATTCCAGAAGTACTGGGCTGAGGGGAGTCTATACGAGATAGCCTAGCTGGAGGGGTGTCTGGTGGTATGGGTAACGCTTTACGAGGGAATCTAGATGGAGGGGTGTCTGGTGGTATAGGTAACGCTTTGCGAGGGAACCTGGATGGAGGGGTGTCTGGTGGTATGGGTAACGCTTTGCGAGGCAACCTAACTGGTAGGATGTCCGGTGGTGCGGGCAATGATCCCTCAGGAGAAGGTAGAGGAACTGGGGAGGGAGTTGACTCCATTCTTGGGATTCTGGAGAGGTCTTTACAATGTCGTTTTGGGGCAGGGCTCGACGAGCTCGTCTCTGAAGGAGGCGGTCTCGAGTTGGGTGGCGACGGTAAGAGTCTATCCCGCTTTTGGCTGTTAGTCGGTGGGGGAAAGGAATAGAAAGTGGCCGTTTGGGGAATCGTGGGGAGGTTAACGGGTGAAGGGAAACTGTCTTCGGAGGGTGAGTAACTAGAAGAACTAGACATCGGGGTTTGTGGTACTACTCTGGGCCGTTTGATGTTAGACATGTGGATCTTTGGTTGGGTGTTAGCATGCCGGGGTGTTATTTCGGCCGTATGCTTGGTTTTGTCCACGGACTTCACCTGTTCCGGGTTATACAGGGGTTTGGTCTTACTTTGAAGTTGTTTGGTCCTTACATAAACAGTGTCAGGGATTTCTGGAGGATCTTCCCGAGTAGCATTTCTGTTTTCCATTACCCTTTCCTTGAGTTGTGTGCCATTGTCCTTAATGTTTTGGTAGAGCGCTTTCATTTTTTCGCGGTGTTTGACGAGGTAATCGTTGGCGAGGCGTTCGTCCAAGTTCAACTTGAGGAGGTTTTCGTCTGAAATGTGACCTTGGATTATTTCGAACGGGGTCAGGGACGTTGTAGAATGGATCGAATTGTTGTATGCGATCAAGGCATACTGTACCCGGGTTTCCACATCGTCTCTTTTGAATGCTTCTTGGCAGTTCAGAAGCCGGAGATGTTCAATTACGGTCGAGTGGAATCGTTCGACAGGGCCATTCGAATCTGGGTGTTGGCTCGATATGAAGTGAGCATCAATATTGTGGTTAGCTAATAATTCCTTGACTAGGGAAGAGTTTAGGTCGGCCGCGTTATCGGAAATGAGTTTTTTGGGAATGCCATGGTGCGAGAAATATTTGAGCAAGGCTCGAACTACGTCGAGACTAGTATTAGTCGGTACCATGTACATTTGGGCGTATTTGGAAAAGGGGTCGAAAACGGTCAAGAATTTTGTTCGGTCTATGGTGATTTTGTCAATGTGCAGGGTCTCGAAAGGCCGGGATGCCGGGGGAGTCAAGTTATATTTGATTTTCAGGGGATGCCTGTCGTACTTAGTTGGTAGGCAGACGTCGCATTGGTTTATGAAGCTCTGAATGGTCGCTTTCTGGGTGGGCCAGAAATAGCTTCGTTTAAGATGTTCATACGTCTCAGGAATTCCTCGGTGATTAGTCTTACCTACATGATAGGACTTTATGAGTTCCTGGACGTCCTCTTCAGACTCAATGTCTTCCAATAATTTAGGAAATTTGGCCATGAGGATTTCTGACTCCTTGAATGTGCGAGTCATTATGGCAGCAAATCTCTGGAAGAATCGATCGTCTGGATCGTCATGGAAGTAGATCGCATAACGAACTTGGGGCCTGACATACTCCTTGACGAACTCGACTATGTCCTTGTCCAGATGGTAGTGGGATAGTTCCGCGGTCACTCGGGTTTTGGTGGAATTAAAAAGGTGCTTTATTGAGGGTTTCCGTGGGAGTGAGGTCACTAATTTGAATATTATCTGATTTTTGGCCTGGTTAACGGGTCCTTCTCTTACGGGGATTGTCATGGGCGGTATGTTAGTGGTAGTGTGTTCGGGGTCCGTCAAAGAGGGAGCTTGAGTGTCGGCGTGGACATCTAGAGATTGATTGCTTCCTCCAAGTGCTTGCCTAGAACGCGAGAATGTTGCCAGTATTTCGGAAATGGCTCGATTTTCGTTTTCTGCGGTTCTGGGGGAACTAGGGGCTGCGAGGAGTGCGTCCAGTTGCAATTCGGGGAGTTCCATTGGAATGCTTTCAAGCAACTCCTCGATATTGATCGGTGACATGGGATTTGCGGCTGGTGGATCTGATTCCAGGTGATTAAGCTCAATTCGAGAGAGAGCGTCAGCTACATAGTTGGACTTTCCAGGGTGGTAGTGGATTTCGAAGTTAAAATCACTGATTTTCAACCTCCATCGATAGAGTTTGGAGTTGGGGTCCTTCATTGCAAATAACCATTGCAATGGTTTATGGTCAGTGAATAACAGGAACTTCTGCCCGTATAGATAGTGGCGGAAGGCCTTCAGGGCATTTAGTACTGCAAGAAGTTCCTTTTCATTAGTAGCATATTTTTTCTCTGTCTCTGAGAGCGTTTTGCTGGTATAAGCAATTGGGAGATCAGAACCGTTAAAGTCTTGGCTCAAGACAGCGCCTGTAGCAAAATCGCTTGCATCACAAGTCACTCTGAACTGTTTGTTAAAGTCGGGGTATTTTAATATTGGGTCATTGCAAAGAAGCGTGGTACAAGTTTTGAAGCTTCTTTCGAATTCTGGGGACTTGGATGTTATTTTCTCATCCTTTTTCAAGGCGGAGGTCAGGGGTTTAGTCAGAGCAGCAAAGCCCTTGATAAACCTACGGTAGTAGCCAATGAGCCCTAAGAACCTTTTGATCTCGGTTCTTGTGCGAGGCATTGGGAATTTTTCGATCGCACGTATTTTCTCGGGGTTTGGTTTGACTCCATCGGGGGTTACTACGTGACCTAGATATGCTAACTCCCTTTTCAGAAATTCCGTCTTGTCTGGCTGGATTTTCAGGTTTGCCTGTCGAAGACGGTCGAAAATTTTCCTCAGACGAACAACGTGTTCTTGCAAACTAGCCGAGAATATTAAGATATCGTCGAGATAAACCAGACATATCTCATTATTCAAGCCCCTCAGACAGTTGTTCATCATTCGTTGGAATGTAGCCGGGGCGTTACACAAGCCAAAGGGGATTCTGAGGTATTCGTAATGTTGGTTGTCAGTGGAGAAAGCGGTTTTGGGAATTGAGTCTTCATCTAGTTCAATTTGATGAAAACCTTGTGCGAGGTCGAGGGTCGAAAAGTAATTGCAACGGCCAAGTTTGTCGAGGAGTTCGGATATGTTAGGTAGGGGAAACCGATCTGAGATCGTGGCTTCGTTTAATTTTCGGAAATCGATGACCATGCGATATTTGGTTTTTCCTGAAGCGTCCATTTTCTTTGGTACAATCCAAAGGGGCGCATTGTAGGGAGAGTTAGAAGGGCGTATGATTTTCTGGGCAAGTAGGTTGTCAACTTGTTTGGCCACTTCTTCTTTATAAATGTGGGGATACCTGTACGGTTTTACAAAGATGGGAATTTCGTCCTTTGTACGAATGTGGTGTTTGACCTCATTCGTGAAAGTCAAAGGACCTTCACTCTCTTGGAAAAGATCTGCATAGTCATGAATCAATTTTCTAATAGCCTTGTTCTCTTCGGGGTTTAGGTGGTCTAGTCTAAATTTCGAATAGTCTATCCAACGGTTTTGCTTACAGGAGGGGGAGGTATCGCAATAGTTGTTAAGGTTGTTTTCGGGTTCCTCATTTTTAAACTGTCCTTTAGGGATTGGTTCTGCATGGATTGGGCGAGTCAAGTGGAACCTAACAGGTTTTTCTTCTGAGTTCGTGACGTGTACAAATGCTTTTGAGTTCTTAACCCTCACTATGGCTGATGGTATTTGCAAACCAGGGAAATTGATAGAGTCGATCAAAGCTTCGCCATTCTCGACATTACCAACCTCTACCTGTACCTGCTGAATAGTTCTGGCATCGATTAGGAATGACACAGTATTTTCCTCGGGGCACAGACATCCGTTCGCAAAGTAGAGGGGTAAGTTGACGTTTGGTGTACGCAGCAAGTTATTTTTCAGGTCCACGGAAGCATTTAGTGTCCGTAAGTTGTCTAGTCCCAATAGTGCTTGGAAGTGGCTATGGAAATTGAATAATCGGAAGGGGAGATTTAGATGTTTTTCATTGAAAATTTCCCCACAAGGCATCAGGGTCATTTCCGTTATTGTGGACGAGCCGTGGGCTGTCTTAACTATACCCGATGCCGGTTGGATTTTCTTTTTGAAATAATTATGCGCTGTTTTTGGGAGAACGAAGGATCGAGTTGATCCGGTGTCGATTAGGAATTTTATCCCAGTTTTGGGGCAAACTATGAAAGGTAATTGGTAGCCGATGTGATTTAATTCGATGTGTTCTGGTTCAAATTTTTCGATGGGAGCTTTTGATTTAGGGGCAGGTTTTAACATTGGTATAGGATTTAATTTGGGACCAGTTGCGGGGGCCGAAAAGGTTGGAGCGGGAGCTGACATTACTGTTGGGTGACCTCTGACGGGTCCTGAGGTTGTCCTAAAAAATGGTCCTGTGTGTGGTTCTGGTCGTCTTCAGTTGGAGGTTGGTCCTCCACTGATAAATTTTCAAATGTTTGAATTAGGTTGGGGTCATAGTACACCGGGGCTTGCAGGAAAGGGTCATAAACGAAATATCCTGAATTTGGCGAATACTCAGGGGTTTCGGGTTGCCGAATTTCCGAGTCTTCACACTGCATTTCTACATTGTGAAGGTTGCTCTTTGAGTGATCCTGACTGGAAGAGCGTGAGAGTTGGTGGGACCATGGTCGATTTGGAAGCGATTGTCTTTTGGGGGGTTGCTGACCTGGCGTAGCGGTCTTTGGTTGAAAGAGTGGTGAACTGGTGGTCTATGAAAATTTTGGTAATGCCTGAAGGGCTGGTTGTAGGGTGTTGATGAAGGTCGGTAATTGTTATTCGGGCCAGAGGGACGGAATTGAGGAGTGGCGGGGCCGGTTTTTTGTGGCGGGGCTAATTTGGGTTTAGTTCTAAACTGAAACTCGTTTGTCAAAATCGCCATGCATTCTGCTAGGGTTGCTGGGTTCCTTGCTCGGATCAGAGATCCTACTGAATCATCCAGTCCCGTTACAAACACTCGAAGGGCTAAGCCCTGCACGAAGTCAACAAGTTCTTGCGAACTTTGTTCCTTCTGCAAGGAGGCGATGGTACTGTTTAAAATTGCCTCTAATCGAGAATAGAATTCAAAGCAACTTTCAGTCTGTTTCTGCCTGAGACGGGCTAGTTCCGCTGTAAGAGTGAACTTGTCCCTGCGATCTCCGTACGACTCCAGTAAGACGGAGCGTAATTCCGCCCAGTTGTGAGGGTCGGCAGCGAAAACGCGTTTCGCTGGATCGCCTTTGATTCTTGATAGGATGCCCTCGAATAACAAATCATTTTGTAGGGTATTTTGGTTTGTGGGGTCAAAGAAATGGTTGAAAAGTTTATCGCATACCGTTATAAATCTGGTAAGGATAAGGGGATCGGTGGCGTTAAAGTCTGGGAGCAATGCGAAATGTGATTCCTTTAATGTTGGAAAGGGCATAGAATTTTGGCTTCTTAAAGGGAGATTGAAATTTTGCCTACTCGTAATCGGGGTTCCGACGGAATTTTGTTCGTTTCCCGCGCTTGTTCCTTGGTGGGTTTCCGATGAACCTTCCATTTCGGTGCTGTCTAATCTGGACCAACGGAGTGTTCTAATCCAATCAATATAAGGATCGGACCTCGAACGAGACGATGATTTCGTAGTTTTGGGAATTTTGGACAGCCTTGTACAATACTATAGGTAGGTTGTAAAATGTGGCGACAGATAATGTGACAAAATATGACAGAAATATGACAGAAAATATGACAAAATAGGAAACAATTATGAAAGCTGAAAAGATAAATAAATATGTTATGCAGTTAAGTTCAGAGATTCGTCAATTGAGAGGTTCGTTGGATCTGCTTCGAGATGATTTAAAGGGCGTCGGATGTTGTAACTGGAGAGGTGTTGATAAGATTCTACGAAGTGTGACTGAAGCGAGCGGACTGCGTCCCTTCCGATGATTTTTTTTTTTTTTTAATTTTATTTGTTTGTTTTGTTTTAATTCTAGAAGGACTTCTCTTGGAAGCTACTAACCACTCATGGGTTTGATAATTGAATTTAATTATTTAATTTTGAGGTTTCTTAAATTTACAGGCGGGGGATGCCTGGCTTCGGTAATCAGGGCAGATTGGATCGAAGTCTTTTCAGACGGGCGTGTCTGACTTCACTAGTCAACGACTGGAATGAAGATTTTGTGAAATGACCGGGCTTGGTCAGTACTAGGAACTATATGGGTCAAGATTACCTATAGAATCCTAGGAGTTCTTGGCAAGCTGCTGAGATAGTATACCTGGTATGGTAATCCGATATTCCCTGAAGTCTGCGTGATCGGCGAAGTGGAGAGCCGATGCACTTTATCCGATTGTAATTCCGATGCACTTTCACTTATCACAGTTCGGTTGACGAACACTTGAAGGCTTCGACGAAATTTCCGCGGAGACGATGGTCGGTCGCGAATATAATTTCTGAGTGTCGAAATTGTGTCTCCAAATGTCCTCCAGTGACTGCGTCAGTTATAGTAGGTTCCTTGGGAGTTGACTTTTTAAAAAGCACGAACTGGGAATTTACAAGTGTTCTTTATTTCGGAAAATACACGGAAGACTTCGTAGCGGTAAAATTACGGGGAACACGGAACACAGGGTTGATCGTACAGCAGCGAGCCGAGAACTGAAGGTTCGAGCTTGCTCGCAGGGGTTATATCGTCTATCATGACTGCGTCAGCAGTAAGTGTCGATCGGGCGCTATAACTTAGATATATACATGTAGATTAATTCTGAGCTATACAATATATTTTCTATTCGATTCGTTGTACACATAGTGTAGACTAGAACAAATGCTATGGATACTCTATGAACTCTGTTCCATATAGGAAGTGCTCATGGAGGAATTAGATCGTTTGAATTTTCTATCAAGCCTTGGCGTGAAATCGGTCTCATGGCGTCTATTTTTCCCCTCACCGCTAGGCAGCGTCCGAGTCTACACAGGAGACCGCAAGCATCGGAAGATGGCCGCCGTTTCTCTTCGAGTAATTTCGATAAATACATCGAAAATTAGATTTCCCCAACCAGGTCACTAGGAGTTGCTCCGAATCAACGTAGATCGACGTCGTTGTAGACTTCCTTCATTCTTTTTGGGTTCGTCGGTCCGAAAGAGTTTGTGTCGGTTAGTATCCGTGATAGAGCAAATATCGGGACGCCGATAGCTTTCTGTGAGCCGTGCTCGAGATCGTTGCCGGATAGCTCTCTGTCTCCAGCGTGGTGGACGAAGTCTGAACTTTCCTGCTCCCGACAGGAAATTCAGGCGCCGAGTTGCGTGATAGATATTGAATCGCTAGCCCGAGTCAGGAAAAGGTTGATCATGGCGTGCACAATTTTTTTTTATTAGTTTCGACCTCGGATCAACAGTGCACATTAGAACCTCGCCTGGCGTCATATAGGGTACCTCGAGTGACTGAGTGCCCGCTTTGTGATCGGGATCTTATCACCAGCACAGTCTCAAAGGCCGCAACTCAACGGGGTATGTGAATCGGGCTGGACCCCAGGAGCTAAGGTCCTCTGAATCAATCCAAGAGATTGAGGCACAGAGAAGATCGCAACTAAATTTGTTTCGAATTATGATCACGGATAGACCGAAATCACGCCAAGGGCTCGAATTTGCATCGGAAATTTCATTCGGGACCGCCCCTATCTACGCCATCCCTTCTGAGGTAGCCGGAGTGAGAAACCAGGTGTGTCCAATTTTGGGAATTAACACATCTCAGTTCGAACCTGAGGCTCGCTCAGTGAATATATAGAGGGGACGGGTTGTTTCGTTTCGATGTGTACCTTATGGGTAACATCGGAACTGGATGGGATAGGGGTCGGAGATCTCATTTTCTTTATGACGGAAAATCACGCAAATCGGATATCTAGTCTTCGGGGAGTGCACCCCCATGAAATTAAGTTACATCTCAAAATAATGAATCGTTTTGTTTTTAAATATGAGATTGATTTCGTTGGAGAGTCAAGTGTCGTTTGATCCTGGAGGAATATAATATACATATTGATCTTACCAATTAACTTTTGAAATAACCTCTTTTAGTTTGAATCATGCTATTTTTATCTCTAGAAACAGGTTGGCCAACCGATTTTGAATTTTTTCACAGGAGATTGGATATATTCCTAGTATGTATTTGAACCAAGAGTCTTATTCATGAAACAATGAATCTTTCATGACATGTATGTTTCTATCCATTCATTGAATCACCCTGGTGTCTCAATAAATAGCATTTAGGTTATGTTTTATTTGGTAAAGAAAGGAAATTGCGGATTTGTCAACTGAAATATTCTACAGGTATCAATATGTCCCAATCTGACTTGGACTATGACGGGGATGACGTCTAGTTAGATGGACCGTTTTCCTCCAGTTTTGCCAACTGGTACCTACTGCTTCGGAAAACTCTTCCGGTTTATTTGCCACCACTGCCCTGGTATCCCATTCTGTTCCTATGGACGAAGGTTCCACCATGGAAGTGGAGGAACCTTCCGGTCAGGAAGTTAGGAATCAATTAGACTGCGACACTTCTCATTCTGATTCTTCCAGTGGTCCTCGGAAGCATAACCCCGAATATTTTGTCCGGCACTCTGACCGTCACTCAGAGCATCGTGTTCGGGAGGAGCCGTACATGATACGCAAGGTTGATGCCGTCAAACTTCGTCCTCGGGACAAGAAGCTTGACAAAGAGGATCAGTTCAAGTACTGGAGGAGAAGTGTGGTTGGTCAACTTGAGACCCAGGACTGCATCTTCGTGCTCGACCCTTCTGAACCTGCTCCTGGCGATTTCTCAGTACGTGATAGAGAGACTGCCAGGAAAAAGGTCAGATATTTTATTTTTGAGTCATTATCCCAGTATTTTCAAGACCTAGTCCAGGATCTTCGTGATCGCAAAGAAATCATGGACAAGTTGCAAAATACTTGTGATCCCTCCTCAAAATTTCAGTTGAAAAGACTCGTTGCTGAATTTAATTCAATTCATTTCGACCCGAAAAGTGAAAAAGCGGTTGGGTTTCTCGGTAGGTTCGACGAGATTAGAAACAAACTCATCAGCATCAATGCTGACATGCTGACACCCGAGTATGTCAAGACTATCTTTGAGTTGTCAATCGATGAGACTGTCACATACCAGAAGGCTGAACTCCATGGGTTCAAGTTCTCTCTGGGCGAGCTTCGTGACATGCTCTTCGTGACATGCGGATTTGTCAACTGAAATATTCTACAGGTACCAATATGTCTCAGTCTGATGTGGACTATGATGGGGACGACATCTCGTTGGATGGACCGCTTGCTCGGGACATGTTCAGAGAACACCCTTCTCCAAATCCACTTCCGGAACACCCCCCGGAACAAGCCTCTGGGATTATGGAGAACATGTTCAACGGCCCCATATCGACCCCAGACTCCGATGTGGTGGCGCTTCAGTTGTCAGCTGCAAGGTCATCCAATGAGGTATTTGCCAGGTACCTGGAAGGGATTAAGTCTCAGATGGAGGTGAGTCTTGGCCAATTGCACACCAAATTGAATGATCTAGGAAGCAAATATGACTCGCTGTCCCAATTTGTGAATCAAGGTGCTCCAACTCCATCTTTCCCTCATCCCATGCCGAATCCACAGAATGCCCTGGTATCCCATTCTGCTCCTATGGACGAAGGTTCCGCCATGGAAGTGGAGGAACCTTCCGGTCAGGAAGTTAGGAGTCAATTAGACTGCGACACTTCTCATTCTGATTCTTCCAGTGGTCCTCGGAAGCATAACCCCAATTATTTTGTCCGGCATTCTGACCGTCACTCAGAGCATCGTGTTCGGGAGGAGCCGTACATGATACGCAAGGTTGATGCCGTCAAACTTCGTCCTCGGGACAAGAAGCTTGACAAAGAGGATCAGTTCAAGTACTGGAGGAGAAGTGTGGTTGGTCAACTTGAGACCCAGGACTGCATCTTCGTGCTCGACCCTTCTGAACCTCCTCCTGGCGATTTCTCAGTACGTGATCGAGAGAATGCCAGGAAAAAGGTCAGGTATTTTATTTTTGAGTCATTATCCCAGTATTTTCAAGACCTAGTCCAGGATCTTCGTGATCGCAAAGAAATCATGGACAAGTTGCAAAATACTTGTGATCCCTCCTCAAAATTTCAGTTGAAAAGACTCGTTGCTGAATTTAATTCAATTCATTTCGACCCGAAAAGTGAAAAAGCGGTTGGGTTTCTCGGTAGGTTCGACGAGATTAGAAACAAACTCATCAGCATCAATGCTGACATCCTGACACCCGAGTATGTCAAGACTATCTTTGAGTTGTGAATCGATGAGACTGTCACATACCAGAAGGCTGAACTCCACGGGTTCAAGTTCTCTCTGGGCGAGCTTCGTGACATGCTCTTAGAGGGGCAACTCAGAAGTGAGCAGTCATCCTCGGGGGGTTCGAGCTTCAGCTTGATGAAGAGCCGTATTGCCTCCACTAGGGGTCGAGGTGGATCAAGGGGTGGGAAGGGTGCCGTCGCACGAGGTGGCTCAATCCCTGGTTTTACCAAGGCTCCCAGGGAAAAGCTACACTCGATTCAAAAGTTCCAAGGGAAAAGCGGGGTACTGTATTTACTGCCGCCAAACGGGTCATACCAGGGCAAACAGTTTCAAAGCCAATAAGACTTGCTTTAACTGTGGCATTTCGAATCAGCATATTGCTAAAGACTGTCCCAGTTCACCGACCAACCTAGTTACGCTCCTCAAACGCCCTGAAAAGTCCAAGCCTCTCCCCAAAAATTCTAATGCAGTTTCGCTTTCGAATCGACCTAAGTCATCGTCGGTAACCAGAAAGCCGAAGCTTTTCACGATGCCCCTAGGTCAAGCTAGAAAACTGGCTCAAGAATTTAGGGGACACCCGGACTCTGTCTTCTCGATTGTCGGTTCCTCTGAAGGGGACGACGACTCACAGGTCTGGGTCACCATGGGAGACGAGGAGGAGCAGGCGGTCAGTACGTTTAATTACGTCAGTGAACGCAACGGCCAGGGCGCTGTCTTCCAGCTATCTGAAGGTGAGCAATGTTTCAAAGCAATTATTGATACGGGATGTACAGAGCACTTGACATCAAATAAAGCCCAATTGGTCAACTTTCAACGTTTGCCTTCGACTCGTAAATTTAAATGTGCTAATAGTAATGATAGTGCTGATTTGTCCGTAAATTATCGAGGTGACCTCGAATTTCTGAATAATGGCCAAGTCTCTACGTTGAAAGATGTTCTGTACACACCGGGTCTCTCATCAAACTTGTTTTCAGTTCGTAAAGTTACTCAAGCTGGGCTCAAGGTTGTGTTCTCGAAAGACAAGGTTGAATTCGTACAACCCTCCTCAAACACGGTGATAAAAACTGGGTATTTTCGTGACAATCTCTGGTGGATTGAATTGCCAGTCGTTTCCCCTTCTACTAAGCGAACTGGGGTGCAGTGTACTGCCCTGGAATCTAAGAGACTAAAGTTGAGTCTCAGTCTCTCGGCTTCTCAGGATCAGCCTTGCAGTTCTACTGCTCCTTTAGATTCGGGTTCACAATTTGATTCAGTGGGAGGGAGAGACCACCTTTGCAGTCCCTCTACATTATGACTCGATGGGAGGGAGTGATTCATATATGCCTCAATCCGATATGTCCACTGCAAGTCTGGGAGGGAGAAGTGCTGAGAAGCATAATGAACATAACCTTGTCAAACCAGATTCACTTGACCTCAAGATTGCTAGATTCGATAAGCATAATTTAGATAAAATATATAGTTCACTTCAAAATTCTGACATATTGTGGCATATTCGCTTGAATCATGCCTCCAAACAATATCTCGAAGCAGCTAAGAAGTTTCTCCCTGAACTTAAAAATGTTAAAGTTACGAATCCCATCTCTAATTGTGAAGACTGTCACCAGGCAAATACGGTCAGGAGATCTCATACCCAACGTAGGCACAGGGCTGAAAAGTCCTTTGCTACACTTTACTCTGATCTGTTGGGCCCAATCAGTCCTTCTAATTTTAGAACTGGGGATTCCTATATTGTGAGTTTTGTCTGTGACCATTCGCGTTATGTCTTTGCATATTCAATGAAAAATAAGAAGGAGGTTCACGTGGCTCTCAGAAGGTGCCTCCGTGAAATAGAATCAATAACCTCCCAAACGAAAAATGTTTTTAAGCTCAGATCGGATCGGGGTCTGGAATTTCAAACTTCTGATATGAAAAAGCTGTTGTCTGACGAGGGAATTATTTGGGATCCATGTCAGCCACATACTCCTCAGCAAAATGGGTGCGCTGAAAGAGTATGTCAAGAAATCAAACATAAAGTTCGAGTTCGACTTTCTGCCAAAATGCCTTATGCATTCTGGGGACATGCTCTCAAGTATTCTATCTTTGTTTATAATAACATGCCTCATTCCTCAAACTTGTTTCGGAGTCCCTTTGAACTTGTCAACGGTTATCCTCCTAGCCTCAAGTTACTGAAACGCTTTGGCTGCCTTGTACACTATGTGGATGTTAATAATAAAACTAAATTTGCTCCAAATGCAAAAAAGGGATTTTTGCTTGAGTGTAATGAAACGGGGTTTGTGATTTTCTCTGAGCAACATAAAACTCTTGTAAATTCAAGTGATGTAAAATGTATCGAAACCATAGTGTATGGGGACAGAATAAAGGATTATCCAAGGCCACTTGCGGAGATTCTTGACATGGGTGAGGGACTGGAATCAGCGAATCTTCTCTATTCGCGTGAAGCGCAAATTGCTTGAAAAATGCGGCATATTTTTCAGAGACCCATTCGTTGATAAGAAAATTTAGCAGAAATTCCTTGAACGGGATACTCCTTAATGCTTTGATGATATCTATCGAATCTTTTGGTCTGGCTTGCTCACGTGGTACGTAATGTCGGAACCACCTACACTTCTTGAATCTCTTTCGAGGTCTTCAATGGATGGTGAAATATATCGATCGAAAATAAGATGGATCCGGAAACATTTAGTGGCGCTGATCTTTTTTTAAATGGCTTTTGCAATGCCTTCATACGTAGTAGGAAGGGTGTTACCCAATTGGTGCAATAAATGGAAACCGTCTATTATTAGCACATCAGTGGTAGTAGGTGCTTCATGGGAAGTAAGCCCTTCCAAATATTTCAACAGCACACTTTTTTGGGTTTTCAAAAGCGTTCCTTCGTGATGGCCTAAAGAAAGAGGAACGGGGGTTAAAGGAAACTTCAGCACAGACTCCATGTCAATGTTGTTTCTAAGGGACACAGTAAGGAGACGTCCAAATAAATTCCTCTCCATCTTCAAGGATTGAGTCTTTTCAGCTTTTTTGATTGTTAGTCCAGGGCGGTCAGCTAGGAAGTTAAGAACCTGATTTCGAGGAATGGCCTTGTAAAATCTTGAAAAATCAAAAAGCTGAAAAGACTCAATCCTTGAAGATGGAGAGGAATTTATTTGGACGTCTCCTTACTGTGTCCCTTAGAAACAACATTGAAATGGAGTCTGTGCTGAAGTTTCCTTTAACCCCCGTTCCTCTTTCTTTAGGCCATCACGAAGGAACGCTTTTGAAAACCCAAAAAAGTGTGCTGTTGAAATATTTGGAAGGGCTTACTTCCCATGAAGCACCTACTACCACTGATGTGCTAATAATAGACGGTTTCCATTTATTGCACCAATTGGGTAACACCCTTCCTACTACGTATGAAGGCATTGCAAAAGCCATTTTAAAAAAGATCAGCGCCACTAAATGTTTCCGGATCCATCTTATTTTCGATCGATATATTTCACCATCCATTGAAGACCTCGAAAGAGATTCAAGAAGTGTAGGTGGTTCCGACATTACGTACCACGTGAGCAAGCCAGACCAAAAGATTCGATAGATATCATCAAAGCATTAAGGAGTATCCCGTTCAAGGAATGTCTGCTAAATTTTCTTATTAACGAATGGGTCTCTGAAAAATATGCCGCATTTTTCAAGCAATTTGCGCTTCACGCGAATAGAGAAGAAACCTGCTGCTTTTTTTATTTGTTGACTGGAGATATAGTTACTGTCCGTGTAGAATCCAGTTTGAAAAGTGGGCACGTAGAAGCTGACTCCAGGATGGTACACCATTTGACTGCGTTCAAAGAGGCCTCGAATGTCGTCATAAGAAGTTGTGATACAGATGTGCTCATAATAGTTATTGGAAAAATTCATCGCATCCATAACAATGTGAGAGTTTGGCTCGAGACAGGGACACTGGCAAGGAATGACCATAGATTTATTGATATACGAAGAATCATGCCGAAGTTGGAGCCCGATATGTGTACAGCTCTCCCTTTCCTTCACGCGCTTACGGGGGGGGGGGGGGTGATTATACCTCAGCCTTCTTCCCTATTGGAAAGAAGAAACCTTTTAATATCGTACAACTTCAGGAAGACTCAAAGTGTACTTTGGCAGCGTTCAGCAATAATCACACTCTTATCTTCTTCGGAATTCCGAAACGCAAAGCAAACGCAAGAAGGCTTTATTTCAGCATGTACTGAGGGAGAAGTACGTTTCATTGGTGTGGGCTAATTTACAACTGCCAGATCCTCCTAAAATTAAAGCTGATGAGTTTGGATGGATAGAAGTGAATGGATCGTATGTCGTGAAATGGTTTGAGGGCTCTGCACTTCCAGAAAAGCTGGAAGATATTGTCGTAGAGGAACACATTCCAGAAGATGATGAGGATAATGACTGACACCAGCGATGAGGACGACGACGTCGATTGAAATTATATAATGATTTTCTCGGGTTTGTTCATTACTACCTACTTTTTCCTGTTATTCTTCTTTTAATGATTTAAAAAAAAAATACTACCTTCGTTTTATAATTATTATTGTAAAGTAGTTTTTCCGTACGTTAGATAGCCTATCCCAATTTGATTTCAGACGTGTGTAAATTCAAGTTTCAATTTGTAACTACGATCCTTATTCAGAAACTTTTCTTGAGGCCTTTATTGTGAAAAAATAATATTGAATCCTTCAATGCTATGGACTACTTTTGGTTAACGTTTCATCTGGGTCCTAAAGATATGTTTCCTGCGTTATATGTTATGATATCAAAGATATTGTCATAGAAAACATGATTAAATTTCTATCCCTTTTCGTACTGTTGAGTTCCCAGTTATTGAAGATTATTGTGGATCAACCCTGACCTGGTTAAAAAAAAATATGATGGGGTTACTGATTATTTTTGTTATTGAAGAATTTTATTACTGTGTATACACTGCACAAAAAAAGATTACTGCCTATATAGGCCTATACTGTTTAAGAATATATACTACGTAAATTGTCGGTTCACTTGCTGAGAGAGTAGGAATTAGAACTGGGAATAGGTTTCAGACGACATAAAAGGTAGGTAATTGTGGAGGGCAGATCATTTTATCGTAGGTAGCTGTAAATTGCGAAGTATATAGCGACGATTATAAAATGTTACTTAATTTTTGGAACGAAGTACCAATTTTCAAGTGCCGTCTGCCGGTACTTCCCACCGGACTGTTACCGGCAGACTAGGTTTATTTGCCTGGTCATGGTAAGCAGTTTCAATTGCCGAAATTTCGAAAGTCCGCAAATAGTTCAATTTTCTGTATAAAAAGTACACATTTTTTAGCGCCGTCTGCCAGTACTTCCCCCCGGACTGTTGCCGGCAGACTAGGTTTATTTGTCTGTTCATGGTAAGTAGTTTCAAATGCCGAAACATCAAAAGTCCAGTCCGCAAATAGTTCAATTTTCTGTATAAAAAGTACACATTTTTAAGTGCCGTCTGCCAGTACTTCCCCCCGGACTGTTGCCGGCAGACTAGGTTTATTTGTCTGTTCATGGTAAGTAGTTTCAAATGCCGAAATTTCAAAAGTCCGCAAGTAGTTCAGATTTCTGTACAAAAAGTACAAATTTTCAAGTGCCGTCTGCCGGTACTTCCCACCGGACTACTGCCGGCAGACTAGGTTCATTTGTCTCTCCATGTCGATGACTTTCAATGGCCGAAATTTCAAAACTCCGCAAACAGTTTCATCTTCTGCGCAAAAAGTACAACAGTAGGGTAAGTGAGAGAGGGCCGGCATTGTGTAATAATTTGCCTTTTGAGAATGGAGGACACTCACCCAATCTATATTTATTTGCATGCAATTTAATTAAATTTTTCGAAAAATCGCCTCGTAGTCGACTCGCGCTGTGAATCTCCTCGCCATGCTAACCCACACATCCTGGGTGTGTTGCGGGTTCGACGCGCATGAACATCCGCCTCGGCCCGAGGCAACTGGTGTTGATGCTCGATCTTGCCTTGCATGCAGAGCCCCCCGACCCTCTTCCACCACGCCCACCCCACTTGCTCCGCTCCCAAGCACGGTCCGACGTCCTACCGGTCGTTTCTATCCGCCCTACCGGGTTGAGTGTAGTCTCTCCCAATGGCACAACGTTGGAGAGAGAGAATTCAGATGAATAACTCGGAAATGCTGATAAACCTTACCTCGCGCTCCCGCAATCCAATGGCAGAGGGACATTTTCAAACCGCCACCACCCCCCATATGGGTGTTGGTTCGAGTTGGAGTTGAGACTTCAGGCTGGTTCCACAGGAGGGCCCTCCTCCTTCCATCATGACCGGGGGTGGTATCTTGCTTCGGTCTGCTATCCCATTAGTAGGCTTGCCAACTGGTCAACAAGTTGACTACTGTGTGAATCCTCTTCGACAGGGGACAGCAGGAACTCCCCCCCCACGCCTTGGCTCGTGTGGGGGGGGGGGGGGGGGGTGTTCTGGAGCGAGGCTTTTAAATTACTGATGACGTCACAGCGGCGTCATGTGAAACCCGCGATCTAAATATTTCTGATTACGAATTTCACGGTGAAAAAACTTTACCGCCTCCAGTGAGGAGATTCGTACCCCGAACCTCTCACTTTAGAGTCTGAATGCCTAACCACTGGACCGTCGATAGGCACTTAACGAATGTGTAGAATATGATGGTATACAAATATCACGCGGCAAAATAGATCGATTGGCTACAAGTTCGGTTAGTAACCAGGAAACACTCCCCAACACGAAGCTAGCATATAGGTGGATAGTAACACCCAGCCCTAGGTTTATGAGATTAATACGCTACCTACATAAAAGACTAAATAAACGCGTTGCATATTGGACAAAAATCGATGCAACTACTACCCTCTCTACACGTACCTAAGTACTCACGTGGAAACACGATAGGTATAACTAAAATTTCAATTGTATTACTCATACAAATTTTACAGGTTAATTGCGTACAGCAAGTTGCACACCCCACCGTTGCACAATCATTATCATGCTCAACACATGATGGATGTATGAGACCCTCAGCATATACGTGCGACGGCGTACAAATACCGATAAAATGGAAATCAGGTAACCTGAATATCTGGCATCGCTCAATAAAAAGGACACGTAGGTTCGCATGCCAAAAAATGATCACCACGTCCGCCTGTATAAGATCATTTACATTCAATTCTAAATTACACGCAGAACAAACTATGGTGCCATTTCTATACGAAAAAAAAACCATCCCTGGCTAGTTCATTGATACACAGTGAACCGCTATAGCTACTAAATGAAGCAAAGATCTTTGTTCTAGAGACATGGTCACAGAATTACATTTTTTGTTTAAACACCCTAGAACTAAAGCTCTCCGAATCTAAATTCTACGAAGCAATATTGGAACCAGCAGCAGAAAGTTCAACAGAAGTCTGTACCAAAAACAATTCAAAAGCGTATACCTATGAGTTATTGCCTCCATGTTAAGAGCTCTGATGAAGTTAGGGATGTGAAATTCGAGTGAATACCATGACACGTTACCATATATCCACGTGTGATCACACGTGTTCAGGGTGTTCGATGCAAAAGGCTCTCGTTTTAAATGGAATTCCGCTCGTCCCTTGAGGAGTGCAAAACGTACAGACTGTCTTAAGAGTTCGGTTGAAAGAATTTACATGCGGTGACGTCTTTGGCTCAGGGGTGGTGTGAGGTCCGATCGAAAGTGAAAGCAAAAGTTCTCCCAAACCCCGCCTCGTCGAGGTCTCTAGGTGAAGATCAACCTTTTCTGTGTCGTTTCAGGGGAACCCTCCGCGTTTCCGCTCCCGTCCCCCTCCCACCACTGATGGAACGATGAGGCTGACAGTTGGCTATATCCGGGGTCGGGAGGCGTACCGATGTTCGGGGTAATTATATTAATTCTGACAGTATAGAATCGTGGGAAAAAGTTTTCATTATGGAAAAATTAAACTTAAATTAAATTGTGTGTGAGCAGCGCCTACAATTTTCCACAAGCACGTTTTGCTTTCGATTTGCGGAGGGAGTCGGATGTAAGTGCTCCTCCCCTTTAGAGGCAAATTTTTATTAATTCTTAAACGCAACCCTACAATATGATCCAAAGTCCACCCACTCTTTTTTTTTTTCAATCGACTCTCTTCCATTTCATTTTTCAGTGTTTCACTAAATTTATTAACAACATCATCGAGATTATTTGTATCAGCATGTATTGCTTTGTTTCTGGTTTTGAACGCTGATTTTCAGACCTAGCTGGTCGGACTACGAGAATGGGAGAACAGGAGCGAGGAGGAGCCACGATCTCGCGGGGTCCCCAGCTGCAGGGACCCCCTCCAGTTCGCCACCCCCCCCCCCCAGGTCTTGGTGTGTCAGTGGGAGGCCCGCTGGGGCCCCGCGAGATCGTGGCTCCTCCTCCTCCTCGCTCCTGTTCTCCCATTCTAGTAGTCCGGCCAGCAAAGTCTGAAAATTCAAATGCTTCTCCTCCTGAGGTCCTGCGCCTTCCTCGGTTGTAATATAATATTTTACAAAGAATCTCAAATCATCCATAAAGAATGTTATTAACACGTTCAGTGCGGCACGGGACTTATTGACCTCGTACACCCAATAACACAATCAGTGCGGGGCCAATTTTTCTAGTTTTCGGCTGCGTGCGAATGACGTGAATAATAATGATAATTGAATAACTCCAGTATGGATGTGTACAGTAGGTGGTACCCTACTCATGCACGTGTTTATCATCTTCGGGACAAATAGACCACTAACCGCATTCGTGTTACTATAGTTACCTTCAGTGCGGCACGGGACTAATAGACCTCGTGCCAAAAAACCCAATTTTCGTTCCAAAAAATCACGTTTCCGCGCTCTGGGGGCCCCTCTAGTATTGGGACAGGTGTATGATTGTGATGAGTGTTATGGAAAACCAGCAATGTGTTTGAGATGTTTCAATTAAAAACATTCTTCCACCACGAAGCTTTTTGACTTAGAGCGTTTTTCATTCATAATTTTCCAAGATTTTCTAATGTTTCATGATGTTTTTCAACCAGAGTTTCATAATAATAGACAGAAAGAAAAATACCTAAGTATGTGAAAAAAAACCTAAGGTTTAAAATTTATATATTTTTTTCATTATTTATTCTGTCAGGAAATAAATAGCTAATTGAAAGAGGACTAGAGATATGGTAATATTTGCGTAACCAAAACACGTTCATTTTGATATCATGCATACTGGAGTTGAAAACGTTAGGTATTATCTGACAGTAAAATAACCTCAAATTCTACTTACATTATAAATTTTCCGCAGCTATTATATTTATGATCATTTACCAGTAATTTTAATTACCAATTAGGTATTTCAACCTTGATATAATGATCGCCAACCGAAAACCGAACTCACTCGTGATTCAGCGCGAAAAAATACCGCGAAAATCATGAATCACATACATGCAATATTGGATACCTCCAAAAACAAGGTTTTTCATTGTTACGCACATTTTGCGTGCATTTGCGTACCTTCGGTTTTGCGAACTCAAAAATTCGAGTAACGCGCCATTTTCCATGAAATTTTACTTAGAATTCGAATTTGCAATAAAAAGTAGGTAGTTTCTCATTTGAAAAAAATGTTGAAAACATGTTTTTCGCGTGCTCATCTGCGCAAAAAATGATTTGCGAATTCTACGGAAAAACCATGAAGGATAGCGTTGTGACGGTTGTTCTATTTTTAGTATAAACCGATATAAAAACAGTGGACCATTCATTCGGGGGCGCCCTGTATATGTTCAAAATTTACCCAAAAAAGCTATCAATCCATGACCTACGACTGCAGTGCATCAATTCAGATCTACTCTGGGAGAAAATAACAGAACTTGGTGGAAATTACCAATTTTCACAAGATTCTGGCCGAAAACTAGGACCTAGTATTCGGGGTCAATATGTCCCGTTTCGCACTTTTGGAAAGTTTGGCACGAGGTCAAATTGTCCCGTGTCGCACTGAAACGATTGGTTTGGAATTTGCCGCCGCACTGAACGTGTTAAATCCGTTGCAAAGGATAATAATGAAATAAAATCAATTGACATATCGAATGAAAATACCATCCGAAACAAAATTTTTATGTTGTATGGAGATACCTACTGCAAAAAAAACACAAACGGTGCGTACAGCTTCCGTACAAGTACGCAACCACGAGGGACATTTTATGTCTTAGCGCCCCCTCCCGCACCCACACCAAGTACTTCGTACTTAATTGTTTTGGTCACCTAGTCCGAACAGCCTTCAGTCCCAATTAGTTCGGATTAGCCGGACTCCACTGTATTATGTACGTAAACATTCATTTAAACAATCACGCGCATACCGCAGCTTGTTGGCCACGCAGTCCGCAGTGGTTAACGTAGTATGGTTAGGTAAATCGAGAGCTATCCAACAAGTGGTGAACGATTTTTGTACGATGATAACTGGCGAAGATAAAGTTCCGTAGCAACAAATCGGTTGTAAGCGAAAATCATCAGAAATATTTTCGTGCCGTTGTTTCCGTTGCATGTCCCGCGTTTCATGCCCCACGTTTCATTTTCGAGTTTATGTAGCAAAGTAAAGACATAAAATGTCAAAAATATATTAATCAACGAAACAGTCGCGATTTAGCGTTTTGTAATTCTGTGACCATGTCTCTAGAACAAAGCGTGTAATTTAGAATTGAATGTAAATGATCTTATACAGGCGGACGTGGTGATCATTTTTTGGCATGCGAACCTACGTGTCCTTTTTATTGAGCGATGCCAGATATTTACGTTACCTGATTTCCATTTAATCGGTATTTGTACGCCGTCGCACGTATATGCTGAGGGTCTCATACATCCATCATGTGTTGAACATGATAATGATTGTGCAACGGTGGGGTGTGCAACTTGCTGTACGCAATTAACCTGTAAAATTTGTATGAGTAATACAATTGAAATTTTAGTTATACCTATCGTGTTTCCACGTGAGTACTTAGGTACGTGTAGACAGGGTAGTAGTTGCATCGATTTTTGTCCAATATGCAACGCGTTTATTTAGTCTTTTATGTAGGTAGCGTATTAATCTCATAAACCTAGGGCTGGGTGTTACTATCCACCTATATGCTAGCTGCGTGTTGGGGAGTGTTTCCTGGTTACTAACCGAACTTGTAGCCAATCGATCTATTTTGCCGCGTGATATTTGTATACCATCATATTCTACACATTCGTTAAGTGCCTATCGATGGTCCAGTGGTTAGGCATTCAGACTCTAAAGTGAGAGGTTCGGGGTACCTACGAATCTCACTGGAGGCGGTAAAGTTTTTTCACCGTGAAATTCGTAATCAGAAATATTTAGATCGCGGGTTTCACATGACGCCGCTGTGACGTCATCAGTAATTTAAAAGCCTCGCTCCAGAACCCCCCCCCCACACGAGCCAAGGCGTGGGGGGGGGGGGGGGGGGAGTTCCTGCTGTCCCCTGTCGAAGAGGATTCACACAGTAGTCAACTTGTTGACCAGTTGGCAAGCCTACTAATGGGATAGCAGACCAAAGCAAGATACCACCCCCGGTCATGATGGAAGGAGGAGGGCCCTCCTGTGGAACCAGCCTGAAGTCTCAACTCCAACTCGAACCAACACCCATATGGGGGGTGGTGGCGGTTTGAAAATGTCCCTCTGCCATTGGATTGCGGGAGCGCGAGGTAAGGTTTATCAGCATTTCCGAGTTATTCATCTGAAGTCTCTCTCCAACGTTGTGCCATTGGGAGAGACTACACTCAACCCGGTAGGGCGGATAGAAACGACCGGCAGGACGTCGGACCGTGCTTGGGAGCGGAGCAAGTGGGGTGGGCGTGGTGGAAGAGGGTCGGGGGGCTCCGCACGCAAGGCAAGATCGAGCATCAACACCAGTTGCCTCGGGCCGAGGCGGATGTTCATGCGCGTCGAACCCGCAACACACCCAGGATGTGTGGGTTAGCATGGCGAGGAGATTCACAGCGCGAGTCGACTACGAGGCGATTTTTCGAAAAATTTAATTAAATTGCATGCAAATAAATTTAAATTGGGTTTGTACTCCATACTCAAAAGGCAAATTATTACACAATGCCGGCCCTCTCTCACTTACCCTACTTACAACTTTTCGAGTGCCGTCTGCCAGTGCATTCCCCCCGGGTATGAAGCGGCAGTCATCGTTTTTCGTTTTACTCGCATCGTGTAGTACCTCCTATCCAAGTTTCAGCTCTCCGTAAATACTTGCAATTTTGACGAATTTTCGCAATTTCAAATGGTCACCATATCTACACCCCCCGGCTATTAGGTGGCAGACGGCCGCTAAAGGATCCACCAACCTATGCCCTATGAACTTCTATAGTCCGAAATTCTCCAGGTTTTACTACCACTTTTCTGGGCTGGCTCCTGGACTATAATGCAGCTAGTTTGTTCAGAACTTACCTATAAATATAGTATTTGCACAACGATTTCAATAATTCACCAGAAAATTTGTTATTTTCCAGTTCACGCATCTCCCTTAGTAACTGACTTGATTTCTTGTCGCCTAATGATATTTCTTTCAAGAGACTTTGTAGTTTCTTATCTTCCGAAACTCCAAAACAAGATAATTATAGTCTTTTTTTCAACTCTGGTAGGTACTTATTCTCTTCAGGAGGATTTATGATAATGTCACTTACTTGTGTACGGTAGTATCTATTGAGCTAAGGATCAGGTCACATTTGTCTTCATCTACTGTTATTCCTTTCACTCTGAACTAAGGTTCGACTTGCCGAAACCAAATAGGCACATTCTGCTTCGAGAAAGGTGGAGCCTTGAAATTAATGCTCGGTTTTGAGGTCGTTACGGGCGCTTCCCCAGCATGATCCATCTCCGGCTTCCATGATCACGTCGGGGTCACCACTTTTAGTGTGTCCTATTTTATTTGAGAATATTTACGAGTGAGATATAACTTCACAAATTGCGGAACAGAAAGTGAATTATACTTTCAATATCAACCGGTGAAGGCTCAATTCCAGGTGATTAATTACTTCATCATTTTTATTACCTGATACACGATTCGGGTGATTCCACACTGGATCTGAATTCTTGTGGGGGTTTCCGGCTGGAATTCGAATACTAATTTTAATTACTTCTGTCTACTAGCAGCAGAGAGGGACAGTACAGTGCGTAGACTTGGTGTTCTACCACTGGGCTTTTAGGGGGTTCACCCCAGCTCCATACTCCAGGCCCAGACACCGTATATAGGTTCGCATTCCTCTCAGTCGAAGCGAAACCGCCTGTATTATAGAGAACTGCGTCCGCACCCTGACCCACCCCAGAACTTGGGAATACGGTTTCGACCACTTCGTCGATAGAGTGATGGCCATTCGCTTCAGGAATATGGAGTATTCCCTGTGAAGTGCTCCGTCGGTCGAGCAGATGAGGGGAGTGAATGATCCCCGCCCTGTCATATTTTCCGTGTTTTTCTCTGGCTGCTGCATTAGCCACGCCATCCCAGTCACTGGTACAGTGAGAGGCAGCGTCGGCATTCACAATGCGGTTATCAAAAAACGCCGGCCTCTCACTGTCCCAGACCCCCTGGATTTTCATGTCCGCCACTAGCGCTGGGCTTCCATCTTCCGCCACTTGCAAGACCAGTTCCGTAGAAACCCCCAGGTAGCAATTCCAGGTTGATTAATAATTTGGAATTTTGAGTTAACTTAGTATGATTTTAAAAATGAAATAAATGACGCCACAGATATTACTAAGTATAGTATTATTCTTCACACCAACCAGCAGGTTAGGTTATTGAGATAATTCTAGCTGGAGTAAATTATCAAACTCCGATCCGCTTTCAATTTCAAACCACCCCTACTAGTTTGCGAGAACTGGATGGGCTGATTGTCGTTGCAGAATGAGATACCGACGTCGTTAGCTTGGCTCACGAAATCTGAGTCTAGGGCAAGCAATCGACTGGAACTCTTTCCGTTATCACCGTTTCCATTGTGACAAGAAGTAAGCGGCCCCTAGACGTGCAATATTATTGTGCAAACCGGGTTGCACAATATATTGATGGCAGCCCCTAGATGTTATTGTACATTTTTTTCGTTTGTGCAAAAAGTTGTACCGTGTGAAGGCGACATTGACGGTTGTGCAATATATTGCGCAATGTCACACTCAGACGTACAACCACACTGTGCAAACAGTACCCATCAGGATTCATTCCATCAAGTCAACATGCCAACATTAAGTGACAGTGAATTGTGTTGCGTGATGATTGCTGTGGCTGCAAGTGCAAAAAAAGGAGAAAGGCTCTCAGAAAGGGAGGAAATGGGCTAAGCAACGTTTTATTGATAGGGAGAAGTACACTCAAGAAAAATTACTCATTGAACTGAGAGTGATTGAACCAAATGATTTCCGAAACGTTTTACGAATGAATGGACAATTATTTGATGAACTCCTCGCTTTGGTTACTCATGAAATCGATAAAACAGACACTGTCATGCGCGAATCAATTCCTGCAAGTCAACGGTTATCCATAACTCTACCATATCTTGCGATCGGGAATAATATTGTGCAATGTTGCCCTCAGACGGCTCAATCTTTTCCAGTTTGTGCAATATATTTCCAACTTTTTGAAAATCACACAATATCTTGCACAATCTTTCAATATCGCCTTCACACGATCAATGGGGTCTGCGCATGATTTTTTTTTAGAATTTTTATTGACAGAGAATCGCTTCAAAAACGTAAAAACGGGAACCATTCGTCAAAATTAGTTTACCCTTATTTTTTATCGGTAGAGAAACATAATGATGTTCATAAAAAGGGCGGGGAGGCGTCAGAACTGCCGAAGCATCTGATTGGTCGGGGCGCTCTTTGCGGCGAATGACTGAATCGCAGGTCAGCTACTTGCGAGATGGGCCGACGCTGGGTGACGTCAGAACTCCCCGCCATTCTACTTCCAAGTTTCAAATCAATCAGATTTCACTTGTGATAATCGATCTCTGTGAAGTTTTTTTTTACATGGAAACTAGTGTTTACGTGCTATAGCAACTCAAATAACACAACGAATGGGTTTTTTCCAAATTTCATTTCTCATGCGCATACCCCATTATATTGCACAAACCAAAATATTGCACGTCTAGGGGCCGCTTAACGAAGTGAAGTCAAAATAAATGCCTTAGAAGTCAAAAATTGCAGTTTGAGATAACTTGACACTTGGGATAGATTTTCATTTCAATTTCTTGTATCGTCTTGTGATATTAATAAAGTTTCTACCGTTTTTAGCATAAACATATAATTTATTTGTTTATATTGTATTTATTTGTGCAATAAATTGTTTACTAGGAAATTTTGATAAATATGAGAGTAAATACCTAGCTACGTTTACATTGCCTTTGACAGTGGTGTATCCTATATTTTCTAATTAATTAGCATAATCTGCTAAGGCCACTCGCATTAGATAACGTAGGGGAAAGGTATCTCCAGCAAAATTAGGGAGACAGGTGGATTTCAGGGGATAATCTATTCAATCTAGAGAGTAGGAGCAGTGGACGAATTTCGTTCGTTTTAAGGTTCAAGATATTTATTACGATGTTTTTATGACATCACTGCTATAAATTATTAAGTCACTAATTTACCTACCTGCTTACCTAAGGTAATTATCTACATTGGGCTTATTACGTTAAATAATATTGAAAAAACATGGAAAAGAAAAGTAGGTATACACTTACCGGTACGTTAAACACTTACCGCAAAACTTTTTACGGGTGTACATTTTCTTGGTGTAACGAGGTTACGGTACAGATAACGGGGGTCTATACCCATGGGAATGATAGCGACCCGGTAACTACAATTTATCGACGATTTAGCGATAACTGACGCTGTTGAGCGCTTACAGAATACCAGTCGTCGGTACCTACTTAGTGACATCGATATTTTTCGTTATGCTAACGATACTTTATCGTCGTTTTGATGCCATACCGAGTTGCAGAATCGCACAGCAGACTCCATACCTTCAAAAAGGTAACGAGTTCCAGAATTGCACTACAGAACTGTTCACAGGTTTGAACAGACTGATCAATGATGATGATGAATGTTATTTATTATTAATAAAATCAAATGTTTAGGTAGAAGTAGAGAATGTTTCATATAAAAGAAAGCCCTATAATGAAGAAATGTGTGAATTATAGTAAAGGACGAAGAAATTTACCGTTACCCAAGATGTCTTTTTCAGGAAACATAATTTAATATACAACCCAGCCTCCATCAGATTTTTTTCCCAGGTTTCAAGGGTGACGACATCGTTTGAAATAATGAAGTAGCTGACAGGCGAACCACCTTTATTTATGATAACTTTATAAAAAGAACTTGGAACTTAAACTGACTCTTGAACTGGAGGCTCGTAAGCGTCAGTTCTCGTCACTTTTGCGCCTGGCTCGTCGATTCCCTTGCCATCGATGTGAAGCTCGAGGAGTTTGCTAAGCTCAAACCTTGGCTTCTTTAGGACCTTCACCTGATGAACGGTTAAGGGTTTTGTAAGTATCTGATAAGTAGTTTCAACAAATTCCTAGGTAATCATCAAATTAATATCAACAGTTTACAGTTTTTAACTTGAAGGTACTTTCCCTCAACTAGTCACATACCTTCCGAATGTAGACATCGTGGAGTGGGTATGTTCCTTGGCAATGCTTTTCAATATCCTTAGCGATAATGTCTGGAATCAACTTGTTGACGACGCTCCTCAAGTCACAGGACGAGATGCTGCTAACGATATTATTGACCATCTTCAAACGGATTTGTCGGACCTACAGTAAAACAATGAAAACTTGTAAGCAAATCAAAATTCAATTTGAGGTCTGCAGCTGACGCTACACATCATAATTATACTGCACCAACATGGCTTGTATCCAGCTTTTGGAAAGGAATGGGTTCATCAAGAATCAAACCAGGGTTCGGCTGGACGTCTTTAATATAGCACGTGTCGTCAAATTTTATGCTTTACTGTCGTCGACTGTGCACTAAGCCCTCATTCGCGAAAAATAAAAGAAATGCCAGATATAAAGCGATCCACTAGCTGTAGCTAGTGGATTATAAATGTCGATTATATATATGCGTAGCTAGTGACATTATAAACGTCGCTCTGCAGAGTATGTGTAAGTCCGATGTGTGGTAAAACTTGAGATTTACCAGTAAACCCTAGGAATTTCTGAGAACCTTGATCAAATTAAGTAACAAGATCGGATTAGAAACAAGGATACTTCGGCCAATGGCTTTTGGTAAATCTGGCTACTTGTTTATAAATCACGTAAATTACCTATTCTTCACACACAATGAAAATAGGTGAACAAGTTAATTTTTGGGGAACTGGAGGGAAGGCACCTAATAAAGTGCTAGTTAAGATTAACTTAAGAGTTACAGAAAAATGGTGACTTTTCCATTTTTGGACTGAACTGTGTGACGGTGCGGCTGTTTCCGATGTGTAGTTGCACTCTGTCACATGGTTTGTATTATGCGCTGAGTATTTCACCATACTCCATCCACTTTTTGTGGGCTTTCCGGAAGGATTCCTTTACAATCACCCTGTCCCTTTGATAATAATACATACAGCTATTGGCTTCCCCACCACCATTCCACTCTTCAGAGTGTCAATATAATTAAAATATATTCAGCTCATTCGACGGCGAGCCGTGCCCCAATAGTTGTTCCATCCTAGCGATGGAGGTTGACCACCTACAGGTTGCCTAGACCAGCATAATTCACTGGACAACAACCTCATTTTTTCACTGAACAACAACACTTTTTCTCTGCTAGTATTTGTATGTAGGAGCTTTGTTCTCCACCAGCGAAGTATTGAGGTAGTAGCATTACGATGGAGGTTAGTCACCTTGATGTTCAGATTTCGTTTCCTGAACCAGAACTTCATACTACTTTTCACTCCCCCTTTTCCCTCTCATATTTCTGGTACCCAGAAATATGCCATGAGGGAAGGTGTGACGATGTGGCTGTTCTCGAGAAGGTTTTTGGTCCGGCAAAGACGGGGTCGTTTAGGGAAGCCTAATCGACATCCCTTCTTAACCTTTGATAATCTCGCAGGTATAGAGGGGGGGGGGGGGGGGCGGCTCTCGAGAGACCACCGCCTCACTCTGTCACAACTGGCAGAACTTGGTAACGAATCATTATAATTCGTTACTAGTGTATGTACGGGAGAGAATGACTTCCAATACTACCCCCTCACGGAAGTTCCACCTGGTCAAGTTCCCAAACCAAGCTGTTCTCAGAAAACGAAGAACATTGGTCCTCCCAGTGACATATCAGCAGTCATTTCTTCATCGGGACAGTAATCCAGGATTACCTCTCTGGTAATGACTCTCGTACAAAATGTTCTTCACAATGGGTGCTTGACTGTCACTGAACATTCGAATGGTGCTCTGTGGAATGCGCATGGCTCAAATGTATAGCCCCTGACAAAGCCTCGATCTGAGCCATAAACTCACTCTCAGCTGTAGATTTAGTCATAGTTCACTGCTTCCTGGACTCCTGCTCCCAGCTGATTGTGGTTCCTCCAAACAAGAAACAGTACCCAGTGTAAGACTGTCCATCTATGCAACAGCACCAGGTAGCATGGGAGAATCCAGTCAACTTTTTGTTGCCTGTTTCCTGGAACAGCAGTACAAGCGATGTTGTGTCTTCCAAATATCTCAACACGTGCCGCTGACCAGTGCTCTTGCCTGTAGCACGAGCTGAACTGAGATAGGTGTAGCTGACGGTATGCATGATGGTATGGAACATTAAGGGGTGTATACACTTGCACTCCACTCGGTGTGCTCTCCACGCACACCGCGTTTGCAGGTGTGTACAGGGTTTTTAGTTGCACGCGCTGAGCGTTTGTCCACCTCCCGTCGGTTTTTTCAATGAACACTTAAATGGATTGTTCACCTCTGGATGGGAGCGTGAGAGGTTCGTTCTGCCAGCACTGCACAGTGACTCCACTGCAAAATGACCACTGAATTTTTGTAGGTTTCTTATTATATATAATGTCAACAACTGCCACACGCGCCGAGCATAGTGCAAGTGTGTCCGCAGCTCTAGATAGCTCCCGCTTTTCTGCCTTTAGGCCATATCACACTCAGCAGTTTTTCTGCATTTTTTCCGCATTTCCGAACTTGAACTAGCAACCGCAGAAGAATAAAAAAAACCGTAAACGTTGAAGAAGAATGAGTGCTGAGATTTCAAATGCAATATTCGGGCGGAATTCAGTTTAACACTGAAACTTTAGGTTAGGGCTTGAAGCAGTTATTCTGTAGCATCATCTCAGAGTAACTGATAATGGGGTTACAAACAGAATTTTGAATTGTTACTTTCCCATGGACGACTATGTCGAGGGAAAAATTAGCTTATCCTAAATATCTCAAGGAGCTTAATACTGCTCCGCCAGGATGAGCACTGTGCTATGGGGGGGGGGGGTTCACCTTGAGAAAACTCTGAAAAAATTCGTAAAAACTGCTAGTGATATGACCTTTACATAATGTTCAATTGGTTCTCATGAAAAAATGGGCTGGTAACTTCCATCAGACGGCTGGTAACGTCCATCACAAGGTTATATATATGGATGTCATCGATTTCAAAATGAAAACCGACTACGAAATGAGCATACAGTAGCGGGGGGGGGCACAGGTTCACCTTCAGAAAATGCAGAAAGCCGCGTAGGCACTTGCAACATTTGGCCACACCGCTCGTCTGCCAGGTTCGTTCGGGGCGGCAAAACTTCAAAGGAATAAGGATAGGAGGAGGGGATCAAAGAAATGTTCGGAGCGGGGTGAGCCTAGTGTGGACAGGGTCTAGATGCGCCTTACTTTAGACTTTGGAACGTCCCGGAGACATAATTTTTCGACTGTTTTTGGTTTATTATTCTGTGAATAATACACTTATGTATTCGCTCAGTGAAAAATTTTTATAACACCCCCTCAAAATTTTTTCTTTTCCGTTTCAAGGTGCGTAGATTCCAAAAATGCAATGTCCGTCCGCCGTCCACCGTACGTCGTATCACGTGTACCGGCTTCATTTTCTGTCAAAAACAGTCGTTCTTTCGCACACATGCTCCATTTGGGCCGTAGTTGTGTCCCGCAACTTTGCAGCCCGATCGGAATATACCCAGGGGTGTTATGAGTGAAAATGTGTATAAAAATACCTACGTACTTTTTGTGTTTTAGTAACATGAGCTTTTGAGGTATCGTTTTCCGTGTTTTTGGGGACGAGAAGACCGAATATGAAGTCGATTTTGACCAAAGAGTGAAAATTGAGTTGTACCAAATGTTCAGCTCCCAAAATTGATTTTTTATGAGTGAAAAACCTGGGAAATCGTCTGAAATCACTATCAAGTTGTTTAATAACACTGAAAAAGTGTCAACACGTGGATCAAGACGATTAAATGGCACCACCAGTGATCAAAGATAATTGGGGGGGGGGGGGGGGGGGGGCAAGCGTACCTAATTTGTGTTTTAGGGGCCAAAATTGATGGAAACCATCAGAAATAGCTATTTCGATTATTACGCATGAAATAACAATAAATGAACAGCCAACATTTCTGTAGGTATGCCCAATAGAATAATAAACCCATGTGACAAGGACTTTGCAGCGTTTTTCACGTATACAACTGTGGTGAACTCGTTTATTAAACTCTTGCTATGTAACCATATGTTTAATTAGCTGTTCCCTTTCCAACTTGGCTTTGAATTTTGGAAATTGCCCCATTCTGAATATAACCATCGTACATAGTGAATTGGCCTAATGTCTAGCCTTCGTCGTAAAACAATTCTATTCACTATAAGCTCTTGAAACCGAACCACTTTGATGGGAAACAAGAAATTAGTGAGACGACCTAAGTATGAAAACCTTGAGTAAGGATTGCAACTTCCAGGCTAGTAGTGTATCTGACCACAGAGATCAGTATATTCGTGATGTCTTCATCAGTTGTTTGGTGTCCACCACCATCTTACAATGGCTGCTGGAAAACGACACTCTAGATCTTGATGATGCCATCAACCAAGCCCTGGCCTTGAAGGATGCCCAGAAGCATCCTGATGGTTATAATCGATAGAACTGCTCTAGTTCTAGCTGTACAGCTGCTTCGGTTCGAAATGGCATGGAGTCACTAGAAACTGACTCCACTCTCTGCGCTATCCCTACAATCAACAAGTGGGGGGGGGGGGGGGGGGTTTACACTGCTTGCTACTTTCCCTGTAAACTGACAGTCATGAAAGGACTTTGTGCTGATATATTAATACATCATGATATAGTAGTACAACATTCGAATGTATCACTGAACTTCGGATGGTCGAAACCATCTCTCATCACTCATCACTAGTGAAGCTACTTGTGCTTCAGTCAAACTCCCTCGCCTATTCTGTAATCTAACGGCAGAATGTAAACCCATAGCTACCATGTCGAGGCGACACACAGATGCCTGACTTGACGTTCTGAAACTATCAAAAATAGCTATGTCAATTACTGAACATGAAAGAAAGAATAAATGAACAGCCAACATTTATGCAGGTATGCCAAATAGAATAATAAACCCGTGTAACAAGGACTTTGCAGCGTTTTGGATTAATTTTCCAACCACTGCATCCGCTTTTTAAAAACGTCTGCCAATTCGAGTAGGCAGTATTGGTACAAGAGCCCGTGACCAAAACCATCAGTTATTTGACCCAAAATTCCAAGGTACTTTATCAATAGTATACCTATTGTGGAGTAAAATCACCCACTCTCTGCCTACTTCAAAATGGTGGATTAACTGGTGGCGTTAATCCTAAGTTAGTTCAAAAACCCGGAAATCCGAGTTACTTGATCCCGATTAGTTCTTGAACCTCATCAAACTAGGTGTTACGGAGGCTTAAAAAAAACATACTCTGCCATCCATGCCATGTCTGGTTTACTGAGCATACAAAACTAAAAACCAGCTTATTATTACAAACGGTTAGTTACTTATTATTATCTGTTTTCTGTGGTCAATACTGTAAGATAGTGAGGATAAGGACGTGGGTAAATGTTGTCATGACTCCATTTATGCTCGCCCTGGATAAGCAAGCTTGGGTGAGCGTAGAAACCGGTTCGGGTAAGGATTGAGAATGGTGAAGGAGCCCGAAAACGGTCGTCTTGCCGAAGTTGTGTAAATTTATCCCTTTCCTACCCTTTTCAAAATTAAATTTCTATCATCAGAAGTGGGATACGAAAATCCACGGACCTTATGCACCAAGTGATCTTCCGTCATCGTCGTTTTGGTGTAAGTTACGGAACTTGAAACAAGTGCTCAAAACTCTGAACTCTGCTGGATTCTCTCTGAATATCAAGAAATGTAAGTTTCTGCAACCTAGTGTCGAGTATCTCGGTAGGGAGGTGTCAGCAGAAGGTATTAGACCAGGTGCATTGAAGATCGATGCTCTGCGCAAATCACCTGTACCTACTAATGTTAAGCAGGTTCGCCAATTCATGGGTCTTGCAAACTACTTTCGCAAGTTCATACCAGAATTTGCTGCACATACAGCATGTATTACTGACTTGACCAAGAAGGACCATCCCTTCTTGTGGACTCAAGACCATGAAGTTGCAAGGGATTATGTTATCTCATGCCTTACTAGTCGCCCTCTCCTTGCGGTGTTCGATCACAACCTGGCCACTGAACTTCATACTGATGCAAGCAGTTTAGGTTATGGTGCTATTCTCTTTCAAATGCATGACAAGAAGGAACTTATGGTGGTTGCTTATTTCAGCCGCCGCACCACCAAGGACAAGGAGCATTATCATTCATATGAGTTGGAGACCCTCACAATTGTGAATGCACTCCGACACTTCCATGTATATCTTTTAGGGATCCATTTCAAGCTTGCCACAGACTGCAACGCTGTCAAAGCTACCGCCACGAAAAGGGATATTGTCCCTCGAATGGCAAGGTGGTGGATTTATATGCAGGATTTCGATTTTGAAATAGTGTATCGTAAGGGTAGCGATTTGGCACATGTGGACTTTCTTAGCAGAAACCCCCCACCCTTAGCCACTGTGCGGCGGGTTAGACATGATACGTGGCTCTATATAGAGCAAAAGGGGAACACAGAGGTACAACAAATGCTTTCTGACTTGCGTGAAGGCCAGTTGGATCCCAACCAATATGCAGAAAAGGATGGATTGCTATACTACAAAGTTCATGGAGCCGATGGGTCTATATCATTACGTTGGTTTGTTCCTCGCCAGAGTCGACTTGGGCTCATACGCATATTTCACGATGAACAATGTCATGTAGGGCTGGACAAAACTTTTTCCTCAATCGCAGCGCACTTTTGGTTTCCCAGAATGAGAGCCTGTGTTTCTAAATATGTCAAAAATTGTTTGATTTGCGCCATTCATAAAACTAGGACTGGTCCACGCCAAGGGTTTATATTCCCAATTGAGAAGCCCAGTGTTCCCTTCCATACACTGCACGGGGACTGCCTTGGCCCGCTCCCTACTACCAGTGAAGGTTTCAAGCACCTTCTGATTGTTGTGGATTCATTCACAAAGTATTGCTTCCTATTACCCCTTTGTTCTACTTCTGCTGTAGAAACAGAAAAACAGTTCCTGCATGTGATTGGCTTATTTGGGACGCCAAAGTGTTTCGTGTCAGATGCAGGTTCGAATTTTAAAAATACTACTTTCCCAAAGCTTTTAGAGACCCACAAGATTGAGCATCACTGCGTTACGCCAGATGTACATCGAGGTAATGGACAAGTTGAAAGGTACATGCGTACTGTTATGAACCTTATCAGAATTGAAACAACAATATCGTCAGAATGGTCGAGGAATCTATGGAAGATTCAGCTTGTTCTAAACAGCACTATACAGAAGTCTACAGGAACGACACCTTTGCAATTACTCATAGGCGTCAACACGTCAACCCCCCTTCTACAGTCACTCCTCCGCAATTTAGACTCCGATATATCCACCGTGAGGAACAGAAGGCTCGGTTGATGAATGCTGTTCAAGACTCTTCAGATATCAACCAAAAACGAAGAGACACCCAAACATTTTCAGTTGGCGATTTTGTGTAAATGCACAAAGACAAAACTATGCGCAACAGCAGCTGAACTATAAGTTTCTTGGGCCCTACGAAGTTACTCTATGCTTACCGCGTGGCCGTTACGAGTTGAAGAAGGTTGGTACAAAAATTGTGACAAAGGCTGCCAAATAACAGCTTCGTCGTTGGCCAACTGATTGGTCACTGATGTGTGACATTGAAGACTTGCTGGACTCTATGGAAGAAGGGACAGGAAACATTCCTGGTAGTAATGCCCTTGAAGGTGTCAGTCCTTCGACCCCACAGTTAATAGAGGACCAGCTTCCTTGCCTGGAAACTGCTACAGTTGAATGCCCAGCATCAACCTCACAATTTGAAGAGGAACCACGCCTACTTTCCAGTCCATTATTTTATGGTTTTGGTTCAAACTGATGAGATAAATTGATTCCATCTTTCATGCATGTCTGTTCAATGTATCTTTCCTGCATGTCTGTTCTATGTAACTTGTTCTTGAATTTATTTTCGTTGGTTATCCTTAACAACCTTCTGTTTTTAATCAAAACCTATCAGCATGGTTCCTGCATTTTCATGTCTATTCTATTTAACTGGCTTTTGCGTTAATTTTCGTTGGTGGTTTTAGACAACTTTATGTTCTTAGTCCACAGTTTTGTGTGTGTAGTGTGTAGTTTGGCTTGTCAGCATAGTTAGGCCCGGTTCAAAAAAGAGTGTAACCCTGGGGTCGAAGTTTACCTTAAGGTTTCCCAACCATGGTAACGAAAGTGGCGTTCAAAAAAATTCAGTAATCGATCATTAGTGCGATACATCGAAAACTTTACCATGGGTACGTAACCCCAGCTATTCGAGGGGTTACAAGAAGTTAACCATGGTTACTCTCAAAACGAAGATGGCTGCTCATTGTTTTTGGTTTTCCTATTTGGGCTGCACCTTTCAGATCCCGTCCTATTTTGTGTTATAACACGTAATAATGAACCGTTATAACTATTATGCGAGCAATGAGGATGATGACGTCTTCGTCGAACTAGGGCTAGTCGTAGAACCGAGAGGATATCGGATCAGAGCGAGACATCCCAACTTCGATGCCTGGAGTGAGAAGGAATTTTTCGATCGCTTCAGGTTGTCGAAGGAAGGAGTCGCGTTTGTTCTCGAAGAATACGCAATCAAATATCTACGGCAGAACGCAGGCAGTTCTCCACAACATCGCAATCATGTTAAAAGGAATAACTACCTGATGTTGACGACGGTAGGTACTCCGCATCTCTTGGATGAAACTATGTTTAATAACCCTGGCGAACGTGGCAGGGTTGAAGGGCGTGAAGACTCGTTCAAGATTCATCGCATATTTTGAATCATTACGTAGTGAATAGAAATATAGGTATCCTTGTTCCTAACACGTCTGTGTGATCCCCACATTATCCTTGTTTACCCCCGTTTAAATTTCCATCAAACAGGTGCAACGCCGAATAAACGTACACCTAGGAGTTGCTAAAAATCAAGCAATTAAAAAACATAGAAAGTATTTTTAGTAAAGGCAATATTTGTTGCTAGGATCGATTACTACAGCACTTGAAGAGTACGGATTTTTTTTTTTTTTTTAATATCATCTTTATTGTTACAACTGTGTGTACACATCTAGTAACTTCACTCTGTTAATTTATTTAACGTATTGTGGTTCATAGATCACTCCCTACTACCACTCATCACATCACTTCAGTGAGATGTAACTAGGTCCAGAGGTTTGGTCCTTTTCAGTCTTCGTAAATCGCCGCTGTTGTCCAGGAGGTTCAGTACTTCGACATTCCTGTGCTTGTGGAGACGGTTCTCATGATCCGTTGCTCGATTTTTTACAACTTCGCTCACCATCTTAATTTCAAGGTCGCGATGGAGGTCATCCGTTCGGATATACCAGGGGGCATTGACTATGCTCCTGAGGATTTTGTTTTGTGTTGTTTGGATAATTTTCAAGTTAGTTCTCTTGGTGCAGCCCCATAACTGGCAGCCGTAAGCCCAAATCGGTTTGATCACTTGCTCGTACAGTAGCATTTTGTTATGTGTAGGCAGTTGGGATTTTCTTCCGATGAGCCAGTACATCTTCTTGAATTTTAGGTTTATTTCTTCCTTCTTCTTCTTCTTCACGTGCTCCTTCCAACGGAGCTTCGCGTCCAGAGTCATTCCGAGGTACTTAGCTGTATTTGCATATGGAACAATCTGGGAGTTTATTTCAATTGGTATAGGGCTCACTTTCCTGTATGTAAAGTTAATGTGCGTTGACTTAGCTTCGTTGAGTTTTATTCTCCATTTTTTGGTCCATTGATGGATGCTATTCACGGATTCCTGTAGTTTTCCCGAGGCTTCCTCGACTGTAGAACCTACTGCCAGGATTGCTGTGTCGTCTGCGAACGTCGCTGTCACAGCTTCTGCTGATTTTGGGAGATCCCTTGTGTATAGTAGATAGAGTACTGGCCCAAGGACGCTACCTTGAGGTACTCCTGCTTTTATTACACGTAATTGGGAGTATTCATCTTCGTGTTTTACCCTGAAATGCCTTTCTGTTAGATAGGACACCAAAATCCTATAATACTGGGTAGGGAGATCCCTGTGTAGCTTTGCTTGAAGCCCCTTATGCCAGACTTTGTCAAATGCTTGAGAGACGTCAAGGAATACTGCTGAGCAGATTGCCTTCTCTTCAAAGCATGTCTCTATCACGCTGGTGATCCGGTGTACCTGATCGATTGTTGAATGCTGCTCTCTGAATCCGAATTGGTGATCTGGGATTAAATTTCTCTCCTCGATTATAGGTTTTAATCTCTTTAAGAGGAGTTTCTCAAAGAGCTTGGAGATAATTGGTAAAAGGGAGATGGGTCGGTAGGACTTTTTTTCATATGTTGGTTTACCTGGTTTGGGTATCATTATCACCTCTGCTACTTTCTACTGCAGTGGTACGTACTGCAGCCTAAAAGACGCATTGATTAGGTGTAGGAGTTTCTTTAGCCCTTTTTCTGGTAGTTCTATCAAGATTTTCCCAGTTATAAGATCATAGCCTGGAGCTTTCTTTGGACTGAGGTTGAACATGATCTCATTTTTGAGTTCTTGAATGGTAATAGGCCGAATTTCCATTTCATCTGACTTTTCTATCTGTTATATTTGTAGCTCAAGTCTGTTTACCAGTATATAGGCTTTATTCGGCAAAACACAACAAGTGAAAAGAATAGAAAAGCTTTTGAACGTTAATTAGAACATGTGATGTAACTGTGTAGGTGTCATGTGATGTGGTGTATATAATTGTGTAGTAGTGTCACCACATTCACCCCTCCCTATTTTGGAACATAGTCTTTGAGATATGATGGTTCCTTTCGAACTCTCGAAGGCCGTCTCAAAGGCTCTTCTTGTGCGGTTGTAGCTTCTGGTGGTTGGTCTGGGGGTACTGGGATAGACTCTTCGGACTGCGGGACGGAATCCTCTTCTTGTGGTGCGACGGAATCCTCTTCTTGTGGTGCTTGTTGTATGTTGTCGAATAGGGGAGTGGATTGTTGCTGATCTGACTCGGAGTATCCTCTTGGAGCAAGGTGTTTGAGAGAAACGGTGGTTTCCCTCCCATCTGCTAGTTTGACCCATGCATATTCAGGGTTTGCTTCTAAGAGGTCCACTTCGTCGACCAGTGGCTCAAACTTGCTATTCCGAACGTGTCTCTTAAGGAGAACTTTGCCTGGGGCGAGTAACCAAGGCGGTAGCGAACTACCTTGACAAGATCGGCGTGGGTGCAAGAACATTCTGTCGTGAGGCGTTGTGTTTGTGGCAGTGCAGAGTAATGATCGAATGGAATGTAATGCGTCATCGAGCACGAGCATCCATTGGTTTGAGCTTAGATTGTTTGAGCTTAGTGCCAATTGGATGGACTTCCATAATATACCGTTGTAGCGCTCAATTTGTCCGTTACCCTCTGGGTTGTATGGAGTGGTGCGACTGGTAGCGATCCCGCGAGAATGCAAATATGTCCTCAGCACATCAGACATAAAACTTGGGCCTCTGTCTGAGTGAACGAAGGCTGGTAGACCAAATGTGGAAAACAAGTGTGTAAAATTTTTCATGATGGTGTCAGATGTCATATCCAGGCAGGGGAATGCAAATGGAAATCGAGAGTACTCGTCCACAACGGTCAGTAAGTATCGATGTCCCGACGGTGCTTGAGGAAGGGGCCCTTTAAAGTCAACATTGAGTCTTTCAAAGGGTTTCGTAGCTTTTATGAGATTCCCAACCTCTTTGTGGAATCTGGGCTTAATCTCTGAACATGTCGGGCAAGCATTGACGATCCTCCTGATTTCGTCAATGGAGAAGGGTAAATTCTTGCTGCGAACCCAATGAGCCATTCGGGTAATGCCCGGGTGGCAGAGAGTGTCATGTAGAGTTTTGAGATTGGTTGTACTAGTGTGATTCGTGTTTGTAACAAAGCAACATGTTCCTTGTGGCTCAGGAGAAGGCACCTGGATCCTGGATAGTGTGTCTGCAGCCCGGTTATCCCTACCTGGCCGATATATGATGTCAAATTTGTAGCAAGATAATTCGAGCCTCCATCTCATAATTTTCTCGTTTTTTATTTTTTTGGAGTGAGACATGTCGAACATGAACGAAACCGAGCGTTGATCAGTCAAAATTTGGAAGTGACGACCAAGAAGAAAGTGTCGCCAGTGGCGAACTGACTCCACAATGGCGTACGCTTCTTTCTCGACAGAGGAATGCCGCTGTTCACTAGTCGAGAGCGTACGCGAGAAGAACGCCACAGGCCTCCCCGATTGTGTCAGTGTGGCCGCAATAGCAAAATCGGAAGCGTCTGTTTCAACGCGAAATGGAACGTTGTCTTCAATAGCCATCATTACAGAGTGTACAATGTCATTCTTAAGCTTCTGAAAAGCATCTTTAGCATCATCGGTTAACGGAAAACGGTGTGTGTGTGTGAGAGGCCTGAGCTTATCAGAGAAATGCGATATCCACTTCGAGTAATGAGCAAAAATGCCAATAACTCTCTCCAACGTTTGCGTGTTGTCAGGAACAGGTAGAGCTCGTAATGGTTTTAGACGTTCGGGATCCGGCCTGATTGTATGGTTGGCGATGGTGTAACCCAGTAAATTAATTGATTTCTGTGAAAATGTAGACTTCTCTTTGTTTAGAGTAAGATTGTATTTCTTAGCAGCTATAAGGAATTTATTGAGATTGTAACCATGTTCTTCCTGATCCTTCCCACACACAGTAACGTCGTCTAAATAAGAATAGGTTCCTTGTAGTCCCTCAGCTTCGATTATCCAGTCAATAGTTTTTTGAAAACAAGGGACTCCATTCGTAACTCCAAAGGGGATTCGGCAAAATTGATAAAGCTTCCCACAAGCTTCAAATGCTGTAAATGGCTTTTCACTGTCAAGGATCGGAATTTGGTGGTAAGCGCTTTTTAGATCGATTGTACTAAAGACTGTATACTGTGAGACCTTGTTTATAATATCATCCACTCGTGGAATCGGGTAAGCATCAAGGAAGGTAAATTTGTTTATTGTTTGTGAGTAGTCAATGACCATTCTACGTTTGTGAGTGAATAGAAAAGTGAAAAGAATAGAAAAGCTTTTGAACGTTAATTAGAACATGTGATGTAACTGTGTAGGTGTCCTGTGATGTGGTGTATATAATTGTGTAGTAGTGTCACCACACTATCATTGTAGCATCCTCATCTGCGGTCTGCCTTGGGAACGGGGTAAATGTTTCCTCAAGGTGGTTAGCAAACAAATCTGCCTTTTCTTTGGCACTCCTCGCCCAATATCCATCTTCTCGTTTAATAGGCGGTATTGGTATTTTGGGCTGCTCAAGTCCTTTAGTTGCTCTGTATAAAGAATAGTCCGTGTCTTTTCCAGCAGTGAGGCTCTGCAAGTTGATAGCCAATGTTTCATCTTCAATTTCTTGGTTTAGAGCTTTGAGCTCATTGCACAGCGCATTCAGCTTTCTTTTGTTTTCTGCAGAGCGAACCCTTTGCCAGGCTTTCCTAGCTTTTCTTTTGGCCCGTACCAATTCCCTTACTTAGAGAGGGTAGTTGGAATGGTAGAAAGGTTTCTTCCGGTTGATTGGGGTGCAGGACCAGCACGCCTCTTGGATGTTTTCGGTCAATCGTTCAACCTCTGTTTCCAGTTGATCTGATGTTCTGATGGGCACGTGTAAATCAATGCTTTCGGACAGTGTTTTTCGGAATAACTCCCAGTTACTGTGCTTATTAGTAAGTTTTGGGGTCTCTTCTCTGAGGATTACCGAGTCACTTAGCGTCATGATCACAGGAGAGTGATCAGACGAGAGGCCATCGCTATCCTCAGTATGTATGTAGTTACCCGATATTCCTTTTACTATAAAGAAGTCCAGGAGATCTGGTACTTTATTCACATCTGTTGGCCAGTACGTAGGCCCTCCTCCAGAGTGAAAATTGCATTTAGTTTCTTGACCTGCTGCAAACAATTGTACTCCCTTCGGGTTGCGCGTTTTTGAGCCCCAGAATTCGTGTTTTGCATTGAAATCACCCCCTATAATGAAGTTATGTCCGATTTCGCGAAATAAGTCCACATAGTCGTCTTTTTTCAGAACATACCTAGGTGGGCAGTATATGGCAGCAATGTTGATAGTTCTGGTTTTTGTACTCACTTGTACTGTGATGACTTGCATTTTTTCGATCTCTATTTTCAGCTGTTCCGAGTGTTTGATATTGCTCTTTATAAACACAGCCGAGCCTCCCCGAGCGCGATCGGCGGGGTGGACGGAGCGATAAATGTTATAACCTTTGATATTTGCGTAGGATGTTCTTGTTAGGTGTGATTCCGAGATCAAGCATACGTCAATTTTTTCTTGATTGAGAAAAATCTCTAGTTCTTTTATGTTTTGAACTAGCCCGTTGGCATTCCAGGTTGCTATACGGAGTGTATTATGGCCCATATTTTTTGTAATTTGAGAGTTGCAGTTCTATTTTATCTAGCCTGTTGAATATAATTTGATTTATCTTACTGTGGTCTTCCAGTTTTTCCAGCACTAGTGCTAGCATATTTTCGGTGGTGGGTTTTACTTTCTGAACCTCTTTTACATTTTTTGTTATTTGCGCATAGGAGACTTCTCCCTTGGACCATTTTTGACTCATACCTTTAGAATTCGATACACTCTCTCTTCTACCAGGTACGGTGGTTGTGTCTTTTCTGGCCGGCTTATCCCTTTTATCACGGAGCCTTTGAAGTTCCTTTGCCACTTCACACCCGCGATAGTTCGCGGGGTGGTCGCCTTTGCAATTGATGCACTTGGGAGGTGATTCATTTGTTTTCTGGCAATCACTTGTATTGTGCTTACCAGCGCACTTGACACACCTAGGTTCCATTTGACAGTACCTGGGTGTATGATTGAACGACTGGCAGGACTTGCACTGTGGAATTAGTGCTGTTGTCTTCCTCAGGGGCTCAATTTTAACCTTTAGATTCATGATATGCTTAATTTCATAAATTTTTTTAATATCATCCTCTTTGTCAAATGAGAGCATAAATAAAGGAAGTTTTTTCAGCACCGTAATTGGTGCATCTTGCTCACTGGGTTGTTTTTCCTTCTTGACGAGGTTGACTGCCTCTAGGATTTTATAGCCCCTACCTTGGAGGTCTTCAATAATCTCTTGTGGTGGGCAGGAGTGATGAAGCCCTCGGGCTACCACCTTAATGGGACGATCATGCTTATTCTCGTACGTGTACCACTGAAGGCTTGCGTCTTTCAGCCTTTGGGTCACAGCACGGTACGCGTCCTTATCTTGGACATTAATCTTCCACTTATTATTGTTGAGAGCGGTTACTTTCCACTCTGAACTTGTCGCCGATTTTATTAGTGGGCTCAACTCCTTAAAGTCCTTGATACCAATTACGTTGATGGGTGGAGGGGGGTAATCCTTAATTTCCTGCTTCTTAGGGACAGATGTCCCTTTGGGTTGATTAGGTAAGGTGCCTACTTCCGGAGAGGATGATGCTTTTCGTTTCTTTTTGCCTCTTTTGAGGATCCAATTTGTCTCTCGTTCAAGGTCATCCTCATCCGTACTATACATTTTGGTTTCAGCCTTGCTGTTTGTGTTTTGAGTAATTGTGCTAGCCATAGTGCTCATTTTGAGATCAGCTTGGGTCAAATATTCACAAAGGGCAATGATAGTATTATAGAGCTCACCAAATGCTGAGTTGATGTGTTCATCCTGTATACGGAATGCCGCAGTAGAGGTCCGGTGTTGCACAACCTTCAGTTTTGTTTTGTCAACAATTTCGGCGATTGACTCGCCGCCGTCGCTTTCCTCATCCATTTTCCTCACAATATCATTCCTGACACGGCGAAAATAATAATTATTACTAACTGTTTTCTTTTCACTAGAGCTCCGACCGATGTTTCCTGCTCGGAGGTTCGCGCACGACACCTACGGATTTATTAATAAAAAATATCATGCTAGGATCAGTAGGATGAAGTCACGGGATATAGGTTTCTAGGTTAGAATAGGCAACAGTGTTGCCTAAAAGTTGCTTTATACGCCGATATTCCATGGAACTATATTATCCATGAATCAAACTTCATGGATTTATAGCGTCCATGAGCGGTTTGACATGGATTTCTCGTGAAGTATCCATGGCTAAATTTGAAGTTACCAGGGTTACCCAAATAATCGATTCTATCAAGGTAACCTTACCTTAGATAACTTTTTTGAACGCTCCTGCTGCGAACCCCAGGGTTACCGAAAAATCAAAAGTAGCCCCAGGGTTAGGTAACTATCATGGTTACAGATTTTTTTTGAACCGGGCCTTAGCCAAATAAATCGTTCATTGATGTTTATATACATGAGTCTTAATTATTTATTTTAAGCTTAATTATTTGCCGGAATTTTGCCGTTGATTTATTTATGTATTTTGGATGAAATGTGACTGCTTTTTACTGGATTTTTGCCATTAATTTATTTATTTTGCCTTAAAGATGGCTGTTTTTGGCTGGATTTAGCCGTTGATTATTTATTTTGCCTGAAAGATGGCTGTTGTTGGCTGGATTTTGCCGTTGTTTATTTATTTGCCTGAAAGATGGCTGCTTTTGGCTGGATTTTGCCGTTATTTAATTTATTTATTTTGCCTGAAAGATGGCTGTTTTTGGCTGGATTTTGCCGTTGATTATTTATTTTGCCTGAAAGATGGCTGTTGTTGGCTGGATTTTGCCGTTGTTTATTTATTTGCCTGAATGATGGCTGCTTTTGGCTGGATTTTGCCGTTATTTTATTTTTTTATTTATTTTACCTGAAAGATGGCCGGTTTTGGCTGGATTTTGCTATTGATTATTTATTTTGCCTGAAAGATGGCTGTTGTTGGCTGGATTTTGCCGTTGTTTATTTATTTGCCTGAAAGATGGCTGCTTTTGGCTGGATTTTGCCATTAATTAATTTATTTATTTTGCCTGAATGATGGCTGTTTTTGGCTGGATTTTGCCGTTGATTATTTATTTTGCCTGAAAGATGGCTGTTGTTGGCTGGATTTTGCCGTTGTTTATTTATTTGCCTGAAAGATGGCTGCTTTTGGCTGGATTTTGCCGTTATTTTATTTATTTATTTTGCCTGAAAGATGCCCGGTTTTGGCTGGATTTTGCTATTGATTATTTATTTTGCCTGAAAGATGGCTGTTGTTGGCTGGATTTTGCCGTTGTTTATTTATTTGCCTGAAAGATGGCTGCTTTTGGCTGGATTTTGCCATTAATTAATTTATTTATTTTGCCTGAAAGATGGCTGTTTTTTTGGCTGGTTTTTGCCGTTGATTATTTATTTTGCCTGAAAGATGGCTGGATTTTGCCATTGATTAGTTTATTTATTTTGCCTGAACGATGGCTGCTTCTGGCTGAATTTTGCCGTTAAGTAATTTATTTATTTTGCTTGAAAGATGGCTGGTTTTGGTTGGATTCTGCCAATGCACGATTTTTTGCCAGCAGGAGCACTGGAAGTTCTTGGTGAAGTAAGCAAGCATTGATTGTTGCCTGAAGCATGTAGATTGTCAGGTAAGCGCAACCATGTTGATATATTGACTGTTCATAAATTCTACTGCATGACAGTTATGGCTTCGAGAGCGAAGCTTCTGTCAGAATTGGCCGTGTAAGATATTGAGGATAAGGACGTGGGTAAATGTTGTCATGACTCCATTTATGCTCGCCCTGGATAAGCAAGCTTGGGTGAGCGTAGAAACCGGTTCGGGTAAGGATTGAGAATGGTGAAGGAGCCCGAAAACGGTCGTTTTGCCGAAGTTGTGTAAATTTATCCCTTTCCTACCCTTTTTAAAATTAAATTTCTATCAATACCTACCCTAGAGCTCCCCACAGGAAAGCCCTAAATGAAGTGCCGGCCCGGGAATTACTATTTCATACGAATGCGCAGGATACAGTAAATTCAGTCATTAGTTATTTCTTTGTTGTTACTCATGAAGCATAACGTTTGTTCAAGTTACGAACGTACCTATCAACCTAATTCAAAAGAGCCGACATTTTTCCAATGAAATTATATCACGGAACAGTCACTCGACTTCATACAATGATATCTGTGATGGATTTATACCGTTTCATACACGATCATGTTGACGAAGTATTTTGGTGCATACGAACGGCTGGTCGGACCACTCTGGGTGGTCTCATTTTTTTCTTCTTTTTTTTTTTAAATAAATTTCAATACGTAAAAAACCGTACTCTTCTGTGGGAAGATTTCGTGCTACGCGTACTAAACATTTGAACCCCTATTTTTTACCCCTTACAGGGGATAGATAGTAACGCCGGGTTTCACGGACCAACCCCAAATGGAACCTACAAATTTTTTTTATTAATTTTGGTTCATGGTAACCAACGGAAATGCTAAGTGCAGTGAACGGTCAGAATTTTTTAAATTCCATTTAAAATTTTTTTAAATATTGTTAAAATTTTGGTTCATTATTTTCAATAATGACTTTTGGAATCGAGCATGAAAAAAAATTTACGCCCCTCAAAATTTTATAGTTTCCGTTTCAAGCTACTAAAATCCGAAAATGGAATAAAAACGGTTTACTCCATTTACAGAAGGGTTTACTATTTCCAGTATAGATTCCTCTTCTGCGTAGATCACTGTTTTGTGTGGTCAGTACCTACCATCAAGGTCCTCCAAGGAAAGCCCTAAAATTCAGTAACCACTTATTAGTTCCACTTACAGTGAAATGGCGGATGAGGTTGGGAATTGGATAGAAAACGTCCCGTTGAGAAACAAGCCGGCGCCTCAACGCGAAATCCGATGTATTTTCGAATACCGCCTTTCGAGGCCAACCAGAATTTGGAGTTTGCTGATGCGCAGTAGTCATTCTATTATCGAAGGGTTTGAAGTTCCCAGCACTTTGTCCTCCACCACCTAAACCATTTACAACACTCCTACACATATTGCAAATTGTACACAGACAAGTCTATTATTCCCCACAGCAATCCCTACGGAAACTTAGTGAATAAATTGATTGATTGAAATTCATTGCTGACCATCTTCTTCCAATGATCTTATGCCAATTTATTGCAACCTATCAACAACCTACATGACTGGGCCAATCGCCCATGTTGAAACACATTGGCAATGTATAGCTTATGAATCTAAGGGCCGGTTTCACCAACGCGGATTATCCAGAGTTCAATCTCGGCTGAGGTTTAAGCCATCGATTCTGAGAAAAGACAGTTTCACGAACGCCTAATCTCGGAATAACTCGCGCTAACGGCGCATTAAGTTAATACCTCGTTTCAGGTGGTTTAAACCTCTGATCTACGGTTGATCTCCGATTCTCCTCCAGGCCATCGCCATTTTGAAATCGATTTTATCAGTGTTTTTCATACTTCTCAACTTGCATCAACATTTAGTGCGATGAATCGTTACATTGAAGTGTTTGAGTCATCCTAGTATGAATATTTCAATGAACTTCTGGAAGTGGCCGCACCCAGACGGTGATAATTCGCGAAAGGGCCGAGCATTTCCACAAGTGGGATGACGGCGATTTTTTCGCGAAGTTCCGCCTTCCCAAGGAAGGGATGAGCTTAGTGCTCGATGCAAGAGAAAGCCTTCTAGTTCTCGAAACAGAAATGTGAGTGCAACCAAAAATGTGTAATAAATATAATTTTACACCAAACCAGGTAGGCAACAACGTCGGACCCATCATTATTTATTTAGTAGGTAAACAAACCTTGATTGTACGTGGTAGGTACTCGCAGACTGCGCTAATAAGTACATGTATTACTTCTTCTGCATACAGCGAATTATTGTAAAAAAGTAGATACCTTTTATAAAAGAGCCTAGGTAGGCTATCTATAATTTATTACAAGAGCTGTCTCGAAAGATGTACGATGATCTTTTGTAGTAATGACAGAGTGGAGTCGAGCAGAAGTTCTCAGAATGAGAATGACAGAGGCATAAGTGAGAAAAAATCGCGAAACTTCTGCACCTGGCTACTATTATGCAGTTTAATGTCTCCACAACAGAGGATGGCGGACAAAATTTAAGTATCCATAGAAGAAACATCACAGATCCACCACTCATGGATGAGCATCTCTCCTCCATGTCATCTGTAATACGGGATTTGTGTTTCTGGGGATAGCAATGCTGATGCAAACTGAACAATCTCGGCTTAAACCCAGGTTCGGCTAAACCGCGGATCAAAAACGTTGGTGAAACTGTCGAAGCTCAGAACCACAGATCAAATTTGAATCCAGGATTTATTGATACCAGGTTTAAGCTGCGTTGGTGAAACCGGCACTAAGGCCAATTCCCAATAACCTTTATATGGGGTCTCAATCGGTGCCAATATATTGTGGCCCACTGAAAACTATTAACACCCTCCAATACTAGGGCCAGTTACCCCCATTCCCAATACTGGGGACTATAATGTTGCGGCGTCCCTAGCAATGATATCTAGGCTGAATGTACCTATACAATTTGATTCACCCTCCTGCTGACGAAGCCTGTCGGCGCAAACTTCAGGGTCTTAAGCTGTGGCGACACTGCCACCGGACTTGACTTGACCCCGAGTCACCGGACTCCAACCAGTCTAGTTTGTTCTTAGACGTCACAAGAGTATGTCCTCCGAAATAGAAGCCATTCTTTGTGATTTACAATCAGAATCCGATTGTGATGAATAAATAGAACTAGTGACAAGTTTTCTTTCTTTGAATAAGTCGTGGATGTCACCATATGTTTCCGAACGAGCATAATACGGTGAATTTCACACCCTATTCGCCAAATTGAAAGATGTTCAATTTCAAAACTATTTTAGGATGAGAAGAGAGCAATGGGGGCTGCGTTGGATGGCTCTTTGGGGTGCGAGGGGTTGAAAATCGTGGTGGAGGGGTGACCGGAGTCAGGTCTCAACCCATGCAGACCGGAGTCCGGTGGGAGACTCAAGTCAAGTTAGGTCAGGTCACAGTCTCGCCACTCCCCTTTGAAATACGAAGGATGGGTTCAGAGAGGCACGCAAGTGAGGTCAAGTAAAGTCAAGTCCGGTGGCAGTGTCGCCGCACCTTTACTGTGAACGAACGGCTGGACGCACAATGCTCCGGGTGGTCTCAAAAAACTCCCAAGTTCGAGAACTATTTAAAAACTTCGAAAAATCGAGATGATGACTTCCCGGAAATGTCAACCTTCAGTTTTCACCACATAGAGATGACGGACATTAACGCCGAGCTTCGCGGACCAACTAGACCCCAAATGGGACCTACAAAACAAATTTCATTAATTTTGGTTCATGGTAACTAAGGAAAGAGGTCCGTAGATACATTTCAAGGTCCGTAGATTCCAAAAACGCTGCAAAGTCCTTGTCACATGAGTTTACTATTCTACTGGACATATCTGCAGAAATGTTGGCTGTTCATTTATTGTTTGTTTCATGGCAATAATTGAAATAGTTATTTTTGATGGTTTCAACCAATTTCGGCCCCCAAAAACACGAATTAGGCTCGGCTTTTTTTTTTTTTTTTTTTTTTTTTTTAAACAGATTATCTTTGATTGTTGATAGCGCCATTTAATTCTCTTGATTCACCTGCTAATACTATACTTCTAGTGTTATTATACAAGACCAACGATTTAAGACCGCAATTTAACGTAAATTAATGGCTGAAACTCGCTAGAACCTCAATTTTCCACTCTGGTCAAAATATACTTCATATTTGGACTTGCTGTCCCAAAAAACATGGAAAACGATACCTCAGAAGCTCATGTTACTAAAACACAAAAATGCCTGTTATTTGTGACGAATTTTTCACTCATAACAGCCCTGGGTAGGTATATTCCGATCGGGCTGCAAAGTTTCGCGACACAACTAGGGCCCAAATGGAGCCTGTGTGCGAAACAACGAATTTTTTAGACCGAAAATGAAGTAGATATGCATGCTACGGCTGACGGACATTTACACAACGGACATTTTCTGAATCTAAGCACCTTGAAACTAAAAGAAAAAAATTTGAGGGGGGGTTATAAAACATTTTTCCGAGCGAATACATAGGTGTATTATTCACAGAATAATAACCCAAAATGCAATGTCCGTACGCCATCATCCATAAATACTTAATTTTTGGTTTAAACAATTCGCTCTTTCGCACACATTGTTGTCGCAAAACTTTGCAGCCCGATCGGAATATACCCAGGGGTGTTATGGGTGAAAAGTGGTTGTACAAATAATAGGTATTTTTTGTGTTTTAGTAACATGAGCTTCTGAGGTATCGTTTTCCATGTTTTTTAAGACGAGGATACGGAATATGAAGTCGATTTTGACCAGAGAGTGGAAAATTGAGGTTCTAACGAAGTTTCAGCCATAGGTTTACGTTAACCCCCCCCCCCCCCACGACAGACGCATAAAGGCGTGTGGGGAGTAACGTTTTGAGGGCCCTACAGACGGCATTAGGCGTCTGCCTCCCACTGCTTGGACGGTCCTGACAGACGCCTTTCGCCGTATCGTAGTTTTTCGACATTCTGATGCGATCTGTGGGCCTATGTCTGAACTAATCACTTCCATTCTGTTACCATCGTGTAGGGGAGAAGTACACATTTCATTTTCACCCTCTTCCAACAGATTTCGCGGCAGTACCGATATCGTGGAGGGTGACCTGTTCACTCGCTGGAAGCCTCTTCTTTGTTTTTTCATTGAAGGTTGATTTTTTTGTGGTTTTCTTCTTTTTTTTTCATTCAAGGAGGATTTCTTTTTTTTGGGGTGGTGGGATGGAGGGAGGATGGAGGCTCTCTCACGTCAGCCCTCCTTTCCGCCCTTCAGTTTGTCGTTTTGTGCCTTTCAAGGTGTCAGCGTTTTTTCTTCCCCTTGTTGTTGGTATCTATTTTCTCTCGTGTAATATCATGGATTACTGTGACTTTTCTGACGAGGAGGAACTGAACCTACGAATAGATGATGAAGGTATAATACCTAGTGGTGACGTAAAACTTAGTAAAAAACGTAGTAAAAATTATTCAGTCAAGAAAAAATCTTCATAATAATACATGTACTCAAGCATGTACATGTACTCAATACATGTACATGTACTCAAGCGCCGGGAGGGTGACCTTGAGGTGGGAGGCAACCCCTTCGGGGAGAAAAGGTTAATTTTAGTCTAAAGTCCTCGTTCTTCCGCACACAGTTCGGGTTCCCATTTGATGGGAACACTTCGGGTCCTAGTTGTGCCCCGACGCTCGGCAGCCCTATCGGAATACACCCAGGAGTTTTATGGGGGAAAATGGGTGTACAAAAAGGGGTTTTCTAGATTTTAGTGAACTCGAGGTTGCGAGGTATCGTTTTCCACTCACTTTTGTCGTTTTTTTAGGGCGAGAAGACCGAATATGAAGTTGATTTTGACCAGAGTGAAGAATTGAGATTGTAACGTAGGTTCAGCTCCCAAAATTCATTTTTTATGGGTCAAAAACCTGGGAAATTGTCTGAAATGGCACTCTCAATGATCAAATATATAATTTGTAAAAAAAACCTAATTCTTGTATTAGAGAAACCATAAATCAACAGTCAACATTTCCGTAGGTATGTCCAGTAGAATAATAAACCAATGTGGCAAGAACTTTGCAGCGTTTTTAACGTTTTTAAATTGATCTGCGCATTTTTATGAAACTGTAATTCCGGGGCCGGCTCCAGAACTCGATTTAGGGCTTTGCTTGGGGGAGCTCGAGGGTAGGTATTGACCACAGAAAACAGTGACCTACGCAGAACGGGGCATCCATACAGGTAGGTAAATAATAAGCCACTGCGTAATAATTTGCAGCGCTTTTTTTCCAAACTTGATTCTAAAGGTTCATTATTCAAAATAATGGACCAAAATGTGCAGAATAATAAGAATATCAAAATCGACTTATTTTTCCCTCTTCAATCCTTGAACAAGTCCTAACTTTGGTTATGTTTGAAGACAAAAAAGCTGCAAATTATTACACAACGGTTTATTATTTACCTCTATAGATGCCCCTTCTGCGTAGATCACAGTTTTCTGTGGTCAATACCCTCGAGCTACGACGAGGAAAGCCCTAAATGGAATACTGCAGCCGGCCCGGGAATTACAGTTTCATAAATTTATTACAGATTCAATTCATATGTTCAAGTTATGTTAACAAAATGTATATGTATCCATGCGTACCATTTTGAACTCATTACATAATGGAATTTTTGTATGAATTACAAATTAATGATGTAACGAATATTTTTCTGAAATTTGATATTAAACTTACGTTACTTAGGTAACTATGTGAGGATCATTTTCATGTTATACCTATGCATCTGCAAATGGTACAACATTGTATTTTTTGTCTTCAAACATAACTAAAGTTAGGTCCAGTTCAAGGATTGATGAGCGACAAATAAGTCTACTTTTGATATTCTTATTATTCTGTGGGTACATTTTTAGTTTTGTATGGATGGCAGAGTAGGGTTTTTAATGCCTTCACAACACCTAGTTTGATGTAATTCAAGAATCAACCGGGCTCGAGTGACTCGATATCGAATTTTCCTAAAGTGAAATTCAGAATAGGTTTTGCTTCCGAGTCTGCGAAGCAGCGGAAGCCTTGTGTTCACTTTCGTGAGCCAAAAAATTGTTGTCTTCAGAAATCAAAATTTCCACTTGCATTTTGCGTTTCAAAGCCTACTGAACAAATTTGGTTCCGTGTCTGTTGGTCTGTGAGTCTGTCCGCATTTCCTTGTTACAGCCATAACTTCCACGATTTTGAATTGATTCAGCTCAAATTTTGAGGGATGGTGCGGATAAGGCCCCTTGAGGTCCCATACAAATTTCAACATGATTGATCCAGCGGTACGCCCTGCGCATGCGCTAACGTTAAATTCAACAAACACGCATAACTTTCACAATTTTGATTCAATTTCGCTCAAATTTTCAAGGGTTGTTTGGACAAGGCCTAGTGAGTTCCAGTATGAATTTCAGCATGATCGGACCCTCGGTGCGCTCTGCGCAAGCGCTGGCGTGAAATAGATTCAATTTCCTTGTTACAGCCGTAGTAACCAAAGATTTCACCCAATTTCAATGTAATTCTCAGGGATTAAGCGGGTAGGGCCCATTGAGGTCCCATATAAATGTCAACATGATAGAGCAAGCGGTTCGCCCTGCGCATGCGCTCTGTCTGTCTGTCTGTCCTTCTATGCACGGCCAAACGGCTCGACGGATATCGACCAAATTTGGCACGAATATCCAGTAGGCTCCCAAGTTGTGCAACGTCGCATTTTTAATTCCCTGACCATAGCCGAACTATGGTCGACCATGGTCAACTCCTGAATGGCTTGACGGATATCGACCAAATTTGGCACGAATATCCAGTAGGCTCCCAAGTTGTGCAACGTCGCATTTTTAATTCCCTGACCATAGCGGAACTATGGTCGACCATGGTCAACTCCTGAATGGCTTGACGGATATCGACCAAATTTGGCAAGAATATCCAGTAGGCTCCCAAGTTGTGCAACGTCGCATTTTTAATTCCCTGACCATAGCGGAACTATGGTCGACCATGGTCAACTCCTGAATGGCTTGACGGATATCGACCAAATTTGGCACGAATATCCAGTAGGCTCCCAAGTTGTGCAACGTCGCATTTTTAATTCCCTGACCATAGCGGAACTATGGTCGACCATGGTCAACTTCGTTAATTGAAATGGTAACCCCTATTTTTTATCGCGTATTCGTAATCTACGTGAAATTCTATCTACGATCGACCCTTCGGACTACCCCCGCGGTCGACCATAGCGCATCCATGGGCCCCTCCATGGTCGAATCCCGAATTGCTTAACGGATATCGACCAAATTTGGCACGAATATCCAGTAGGCTCCCAAGTTGTGCAACGTCGCATTTTTAATTCCCTGACCATAGCGGAACTATGGTCGACCATGGTCAACTCCTGAATGGCTTGACGGATATCGACCAAATTTGGCACGAATATCCAGTAGGCTCCCAAGTTGTGCAACGTCGCATTTTTAATTCCCTGACCATAGCGGAACTATGGTCGACCATGGTCAACTTCGTTAATTGAAATGGTAACCCCTATTTTTTATCGCGTATTCGTAATCTACGTGAAATTCTATCTACGATCGACCCTTCGGACTACCCCCGCGGTCGACCTTAGCGCATCCATGGGCCCCTCCATGGTCGAATCCCGAATTGCTCAACGGATATCGACCAAATTTGGCACCAATATCCGGTAGCCTCCCAAGTTGAACGTAGGCGCATTTTTAATTCCCTGACCATAGCGGAAATATGGTCGACCATGGTCAACTCCTGAATGGCTTGACGGATTTTGATAAAATTGGGCACAAATACCCGGTAGGGTATGGGATTTTTCCGTCGTTTGTTGGTTCCACGATACTGCGTACAGCGAATCTCGGATAGCGAGCGAAGCGAGCGGTCAGGCTAGTTATGTATAATGGACGTAATGTATTATGGAAGTCATGTTATGTATAATATGTATATTTCATGTAATGTTATGTAATTTTATGTTATGTAATGTTATGTTATGTAATATGTATATTTAACGTTATGTAATGTTATGTTATTTTGCTTCCGAGTCTGTTCTATTTTATAATGGGTCACTCTGATTGTGACGAGGAAGCTCCTGTGCCATCACCTTGGCAGTGTATTTTTTCTGCCTTCATAACACCTAGTTTGGTCAGATTCAAGAAGTAATCGGGGTCAAGTAACTGGATTTTGAATTTCTTAGTGATATTTTGAGTTTTCTCTGCGCGGCGAACCCACCTCAGTATAGGTGGCAGGGTAGATGTTTTTGAACCTTCATAACACCTAGTATGATGAGGTTCAAGAACTAATCGGGGTCAAGTAACTGGATTTTGAATTTCTTGAAGTGATATTTTGAGTTTTCTCTGCGTGGCGAACCCACCTCGGTATGGGTGGCTAGGGTTTTTCGAGCCTTCATAACACCTAGTATGATGAGGTTCAAGAACTAATCGGGGTCAAGTAACTGGATTTTGAATTTCTTAAAGTGATAGTTTTCTCTGCGCAGCAAACCCACCTGAGTATGGGTGGCAGAGTACGTTTTTTTGAGCCTTCATAACACCTAGTTTGATGAGGTTCAAGAACTAATCGGGGTCAAGTAACTCAGATTTCCGGGTTTTTGAACTAACTTCGGATTAACGCCACCAATTAATCCACCATTTTGAAGTAGGCAGAGTGGGTGATTTTTACTCCACAATAGGTATACTATTCATAAAGTACCTTGGAATTTGGGGTCAAATAACTGATGGTTTTGGTCACTGGCTCTTGGACTATATTTAAAACCCCCCAAAAAAATCGAGGTACCGGCGTCCTGGAGATTTCAAACCCTATTTTTCACGCCTTAGAGATGACTGACATCAACGCCGAGCTTCGCGGGACCAACTGCACCTCGAATGGGACCTAAAAACCCAATTTCATCCATTTTGGTTCATGGTAACTAAGGAAAGTGCGAAGTACGGCGGACGGACAGCAATTTTTTATTGCATTTTCGGATTCTAAATATCTTGAAACGGAAACCATTAAATTTTTAGGGGCGGGGGGGGGGGGGGGGATTTTTTTCCCTTGCTCAATTTCAAAGGTTCGTTATTGAAAATAATATACCAAAATAAGTGGGGTTCACATGATTAAATGGATGGGGGTGGGCGTGTGAAGTGTATCCCCTTGTATATGTATAATATATACCAATGGCTGTATTACGCTATTAACAAGATATTTATCAATGAAAGAACTAACCAGGGTTCGACCGGGGCAACTCAGTAGACAATAAATACTACAGAAGAAAGATATAAAACACAGCACAACACACACGAGACATAAAAATAGGTACATAATCCTTGATGAAGTACTATTTCCACATCACTTTCATCTGAACATTGAGAGTCCAACTAGGGAAAATAATTTCTTACCGTCTATTCTCTACTGTATTTGAACGTTAAATACTACCAAGTTACCTGATGGTGCTGGGCGTAGCAGGTCTTCCTCTGGGAGAGCTGATCTTTGTTGGTGAATCCAATGCAGAATACACGCAGAAGGTAACCGTCGGTGGTCTTGACATCGACGTTGGCTTCGATAAGAGTCTGAAAGAAGCGAAATCGGAGTAGATTTATTTTAGTGAGGTACAAATATACAAAACTGTTCGAACTCTGAAGAAAGAAAGTCACCAATAACAACAATTTTTTCGAAATAAAACGCTGCAATTATTACACAGTTAATGATTTTCATGCAGACGTATATATCACTGTTTTCTGTATGAGCATAATCGGGAAATAAGGTACCTAGGGTTCGCTTCTGCGATGCGCAGTGGCCGTACTAATGATCCATTCGTTCTGTAATTCATAGGGGACCCCACAGAAGCTACAACCCCAACTACCCGCCAAAGATGAGCAAAATCCGGCCATTTAGCCCCTTTCACATTACGAGCAATACATCTCTCGCTCGCGGGAGTTTATTCACTCGTGAACTCTAGGAGAGAAAACGTCCCTCGCTCGCAAGTGGAATAGCTGTAGCTCCAGCCAAGGATCGAAGCAGGCTGTTCGACAATTTCATCATTTTTGACGAATTCCTGGGGAGGTGAGGAACCAGATTTAGCTGAAGAAAACGCAATTAAGAAACTTTATTCCTGCTAGTAGTCCTTTACTCATAAAAGTAGGGCTTAGATTTTCATGTAATTTCACATTTTTTCCTGCACTAATATTTGAATGATCTGAAGGTATCCATCCATTTCACAGCAAAACGGGTCAAATAATGCATCTTTTGTTGCACAAAAACGCATATTTTAGGGTTAGTCGCATATTTCATGGATAAATGCATTCAACAACATATTTTTAATGTTTGGGAGCAGAAGAGAACAAACATTTTTTCCCTGAAAACTACTGATTATTTTCTCCTACAGGTACTATTTCATGCAAGATTTTCGTTCACTTTATCATTAATGTTGTTATTTAATTTTGACATTTTTCTTCTGCCAAGAGAGAAAGAAATTTAGTGGCAGAAGAAATTTTAGTGGCAGAAGAATTTTGACATTTTTCTTCTGCCAAGAGGGAAAGAAATTTAGTGGCAGAAGAAAAATGTCAAAATTAAATAAATAACAACGTTAATGATAAAGTGAACGAAAATCTTGCATGAAATAGTACCTGTAGGAGAAAATAATCAGTAGTTTTCAGGGAAAAAATGTTTGCTCTCTTCTACTCCCAAACATTAAAAATATGTATTTCTTTCTCTTTCTCTTTTAAATATTAGGTATTTAATGTGAAATAACGTATCTGAAATCAATACAAAATTTCTAGTGACTTTCCATAGCTTTATAGGGAATTGTATCAACATGATACCGCGCGTATCCATGTTATTACTATTTCGTTGGTTCTTTCACTTTCAGGCACAATGACCTCCAGCCGCCGAGTCTATGATATTTTCGATGAGGATGACAATGTAGCGATTCAGGAAGCTCTTTTTGATGTCTAATCAGCACCACTTTCCGAAGATGACGGAGGAGGGGAAGAAGCTGAAGATGGGCCTGCCGGTGAAAGAGAGAGTAATTCTGACACTGAACAGAGTGACACATCGGAAGATGAAGACGACATGTCATGCGTTAATCCTACAGATAAGATAGGGATTACTTTACTGCATTTCGAAAAGTAAGGAATCGAATAATTGATTTTTGGCGTTGGAAAAAAACCCATACAATGTAAGACGTGGTAGACAACATTATTTGGCCAGAGGTATGGGAAGCGTTTTGGGACAAGCAAAAACAGCTGACACTCGTTTGCGAGTCTGGGAGTTTTTCACTGACGATTCAATGCTTGACATTGTTGTGAAATACACGAATACGTTCATGGAATTAGAAGAGAGGGGAAGATACAAGAGAGAAAGAGACTGTAAAGCTGGATTCACATGGAGCGGAACGAGTGCGGAAAGCGGAAGGACGGAAGGCGGAAAAACCAGCGGAGGGGGTGACGGAGTCGGGAAGAGTGTTCACATGACGGTCTCCGTGGTGGACGGAATCATAATATTCCTACTGAAAGCCTCCCTTTATATCTGAAACCTCTCATCTTGTTGATGGTGTTTTTCTTTTCTTACGAAATTAAAATTAAAATTTTATTTTTTTAAATTTACCTCACTGGCAACTTCCTCCCACAGCCGTCTGACAAGTTCACAATTTTTGTGGCCCTTCGCCGTCGGGCCCCAGATTTCCATCCGGCACTTCACTTTTGGTTTATTATTCTGTGAATAATACACCTATGTAATCGCTCAGCGAAAAATTTGTATGACACCCCCTCAAAATATTTTCCTTTCCGTTTCAAGGGGCGTAGATTCCAAAAATGCAATGTCCGTCCACCGTCCGCCGTATCACGTGTACAGGCTTCATTTTCGGTCTAAAAAATTCGTTCTTTCGCACACATGCTCCATTTGGGCCCTAGTTGTGTCCCGAAACTTTTCAGCCCGATCGGAATATACCCAGGGGTGTTATGAGTGAAAATGTGTGTAAAAATAGGTACTTTTTGCGTTTTAGCAACATGTCGGTAACATGAGCTTTTAAGGTATCGTTTTTCATGTTTTTGGGGACGAGAAGACCGAATATGAAGTCGATTTTGACCAAAGAGTAGAAAATTGAGGTTCGACCAGATGTTCAGCTCCCGAAATTGATTTTTTATGAGTCAAAAACCTGGGAAATCGTCTGAAATCACCATCAATTTGTATAATAACACTGGAAAAAGTGTCAACAGATGGATCAAGACGATTAAATGGTACTATCAACGAATGATTATTTAAAAAAAAAAGGAGGGTACCTTATTCGTGTTTTGGGGGCCAAAATTGGTGGAAACAATCAGAAATAGCTATTCGAATCATTTCACGTGAAAGAAACAATAAATGAACAGCCAACATCTCTGTAGGTATGTCCAGTAGAATAATAAACCCATGTGACAAGGACTTTGCAGCGTTTTTATGAATCAAAAACCTGGGAAATCGTCTGAAATCACCACCAATTTGTAGAATAACACTAGAAAAAGTGTCAACAGGTGGATCAAGACGATTAAATGGTACTATCAATGATCAAAGATAATTTGAAAAAAAAAAGAAAAAAAAGGACCGTACCTATATACCTAATTCGTGTTTTGGGGGCCAAAATTGGTGGAAACCACCAGAAATAGCTATTTCAATTATTTTATATGAATGAAACAATAAATAAACAGCCATGATTTCTGTAGGTAATAATAAACCCATGTGACAAGGACTTCGCAGCGTTTTTCAATCAAATTTTCGTTGAAATTCATCATTTTCAGTTGTTTTCCATTCATTATTTTCAAGCGTCAACATGAATCATAAACACGACGCGAAAATATTGCAACCTCTACTTGCGGTTGTCAACATTCCTGTCCACTGCGCTTGCGCGGAGCTCGACGGAACACGGAAACGCGGAAGGCGGTATGAAAATTTCTTCCGCCGACCGCTGTCCAGCCCTTCCGACAACATGGCGGCCACCCTGTCCCAACAGCCAATCAGACTGCGTTCCGTCCTTCCGTCCTTCCGCTTTCCGCTCCATGTGAATCCAGCTTAAACCAACCGATGTAATAGAAATAAAAGCACTCGTAGGTATTCTTTACCTGACGGGAGTCTTGAAAATGAACGACCTGAATGTTCGAGATATTTTCGATTCAGAGGGATTCGGAGTAGATTTTAGCGAATTTTCAAAGAAAATGAAGCTATTGCAATGGCTTCGAAATTTAAATAATATAAATTTTTGGAAATTTTCTTCATAGAAATCCGTTTCAGACCATTCTAAAACGATTCCTGAAATTTAACACTTTTTTATATGTATATATATATATATATATATATATTTATTTATATATGTGTCACTCCAGACGATAACTCTCGATAGAATTGAGATAAACAGCTCAAATTTGCACAAAAAATCTATCTTGGCAATCGAAAGGCTAAGTTCGAAGATGGGCGAAATTGGCCTACTCTAAGGAGGGTTTTGGCGCATTTAAAGTGCGCAAAAATTACCCAAAAATCCCCAAAATGTTATTTTCCAACAAGTGACCCCTCATTTTAAAGGTTTTTGCACGCTGAACACGATGGTGGAATCGGATTTTAGATATCTTGATCCGTTCTCAAATTAGAGCATTTAAAGTGCGCAAAAATTACCTAAAAATCCCCAAAATGTTATTTTCTAACAAGTGACCCCTCATTTTAAAGGTTTTTGCACGCTGAACACGATGGTGGAATCGGATTTTAGATATCTTGATCCGTTCTCAAATTAGAGCATTTAAAGTGCGCAAAAATTACACAAAAATCCCCAAAATGTTATTTTCCAACAAGTGACCCCTCATTTTAAAGGTTTTTGCACGCTGAACACGATGGTGGAATCGGATTTTAGATATCTTGATCCGTTCTCAAATTAGAGCATTTAAAGTGCGCAAAAATTACCCAAAAATCCCCAAAATGTTATTTTCTAACAAGTGACCCCTCATTTTAAAGGTTTTTGCACGCTGAACACGATAGTGAAATCGGATTTTAGATATCTAAATCCGTTCTTAAATTAGAGCATTTAAAGTGCGCAAAAATTACCCAAAACTAGGATAATCTTTAAACTCTTACCCCCACCCCCTTAGAGTGGTCAGATTGAAAAATGTGAGAAGTATTAATTGAAGACGAGAGTTCGAAGCAAAAAAGGGGGAGGCAAACGATTAGTACAACTCCTTGAATTTACCCACAGCGATCAAATAAATAAGCACTTAGTACAATTACGTAATAAACAAACGGTAGAATCAGGATGGACAAAACGTACAAATTAAAATAAATACGAAGAGAATATACATAGAAAACCAAATTTTAGACCGAAGTTTTCCTTTATTCAAAACCATAGCCATTAATTCGAATATTTCTTTGAAAATTCGCTCATTAAGTCATGCTGCATGACTGATTTTTTTCTTTCATTATGAGTCAAAAGCGGTTTTTATTATTGCTCAAATGCTTGAGGTTTGACGATAAGTCGACCAGAACTGATCGTTTGAAAATTGATCGTCTTGCTCCAATTAGAGAGCTGTTTGAGTTGTTCGTGACAAATTGTAGAACAAATTACTCACCCAGTGAATCAGTTACCATTGACGAAAAGCTGGAAGGCTTCAGAGGCAGATGCGTATTTGTACAATACATTCCTTCTAAGCCACGCAAGTATGGCATAAAGATATATGCAATGGTAGATGCCAAAGTTTTTTACGCTTGTAACCTCGAAATTTATGTCGGCTGTCAACCTGGGGGGTCTAGTTTCAGTATTTCTAACAAACCAGCAGATGTCGTCAAACGGTTGTCCGCACCTATATTCTACACTGGTCGGAACATTACCATGGACAACTGGTTTTCCGATGTGGGCTTAGTAAAGGAGTTGGCCGGGAATGGTGTGATCGCGAGGTCAAGTCAAGCTTGTTTGGTTTCAGAACAAAAACAACACTGGTTCCATACGTACCCAAACCGAAAAAAAACGTGATTGTTATATCATCAATGCATTTTGATAATGCTATTGATGAAGAAACAGGTGGAAAGAAAAAATCTGAAATTATAACATATTATAATAAAAATAAAGGCGGCGTGTTGAGTGTAAACCATTGTCTAATAATTTATCTTTGTGTAACAATTTACCCTCTAATATTTCAACGTTTCTTCATGTTGCAAAAGTACCTATCAGCAAAATCCAAAAGAGCCATCAATCGGGCGTGGGGTTCAATAACTCAATCTTGTTTATTTGTAGTTATTCATGAAGCACAAGACAAATAGTAACCCGTTGTGTAATAATTTACCTTTTGTAATAATTTAACATAGTGTAATAATTTATCCATCAATAATACTTCAACATTTTTGTTCAAGTTTCAAAAGCACCTACCAACAAAATCCTTAAGAGCCATCATTCTCCAAATGAAATGATGTCACTGAACGTCCAACTCGACTTCATACAGCCATCCGTGATTATAATCGGCCTATTCACAAAAATAGATAGTGGAAAGAGATTATATATTTTGAAAATCTCCCGTGAGAGTCTCCCCTGGGAGACAGTCTCTTCCAATGTCTCCCGGGTTCGTCTATTTTACTGAATAGCTCCAGAGACCTTGAGAAAGAGATATGGATCCTAATACACGAAAATGCCATAGTATCCATGAAGTGCGAGATGTTTGTGCCTCCGGGAGTTCAATTCCTTAATAATGAACGCATTTCTTAGTAATACCTATTCAATGGGTACCTACCTACCTCAATCCATACTTGGACGTTTTTACTCACGAATCGGATATAAGTTTAAATGAAATTGAAAAAAGTCTCAATTATAAACAGAAAAAGTCGAATTAGGGGGCTTAATGCTTGCATTATATCTACACCTAATGAAAGGCCACTCTTAGGTAGGTAGGTACCTACCTCAACCCGTACTTGGACGTTTTGGTTTATTATTCTGTAAATAATACACCTATGTAATCGCTCAGAAAAAAAATTTTATAACACCCCCTCAAAATTTATTCTTTTACGTTTCAAGGTGCGTAGATTCCAAAAATGCAATGTCCGTCCGCCGTATCACGTGTACCGGCTTCATTTTCGGTATAAAAAATTCGTTCTTTCGCACACATGCTCCATTTGGGCCCTAGTTGTGTCCCGAAACTTTCCAGCCCGATCGGAATATACCCAAGGGTATTATGAGTGAAAATGTGTGTAAAAACGCTGCAAAGTCCTTGTCACATGAGTTTACTATTCTACTGGACATATCTGCAGAAATGTTGGCTGTTCATTTATTGTTTGTTTCATGGCAATAAATGAAATAGTTATTTTTGATGGTTTCAACCAATTTCGGCCCCCAAAAACACGAATTAGGCTCGGTTTTTTTTTTTTTTTTTTTAAACAGATTATCTTTGATCGTTGATAGCGCCATTTAATTCTCTTGATTCACCTGCTAATACTATACTTCTAGTGTTATTATACAAGACCAACGATTTAAGACCGCAATTTAACGTAAATTAATGGCTGAAACTCGCTAGAACCTCAATTTTCCACTCTAGTGAAAAAAATACTTCATGTGTAAAAACGCTGCAAAGTCCTTGTCACATGGGTTTATTATTCTATTGGACATACCTACAGAAACTTTGGCTGTTCATTTATTGTTTCTTTCATATAAAATAATTGAAATAGCAATTTCTGGTGGTTTCCACCAATTTTGGCCCCCAAAACGCGAATTAGGTAGGGTAAAAGGTACTGTAATGGGCCCCCCTACAGTAATGGGACACTTATGTTTGACTAGCTATAATAAGGCTGCAGATCGTCGTACGACAACGAAATTTGCACAGCTGCCTCGTCTTGTCAGCTATAATAAGGCTGCAGATCGTCGTACGACAACGAAATTTGCACAGCTGCCTCGTCTTGTCTCTAACTCCATAGAGACGGGGCGGTCGCTGCTGTACCCGTAAGCTGAATGCCATTTTCAGCGAAGTGAACGCGTCGACCTCTTTTCGCCAGGTAAATACACAATTTTTGCTAAGAATTTGCGTTCCATCTTAAGCTTCGTGGGACATTATTATTCAATATTTTTCAAGTTTCTTTGTTTTACTGATTCTTTAGGACCTGCTCTATTGATTCCATTCATATTTCTTGAGAAACTATCCGTTTATAACCCCAATATAGAGCTGTCTCTTTACTGTACTGAATTTTCTTCAAGACATAGTAATGGTCCAGGGGGCCCATTACTATGTTTTTCTTGGTTTGAAAATTAGAGGGGGTTTTCATTGCCTCTGGAGAGGAAATTTCACGCTGATCAAGCCTGTATAAGAAAATAGTGCCCATTATGAGTCTTGGTAGTAAAGGGCCACCGTGGCAAATTACTATATTTTAGCGTGTCCCGATACTGTCTACAGTAATAATTTCGACTATAATAATTATTTTATACTTAATTCATACCTATTTTACGTATAACAACTTACGTTTGTAAGTTGGCATTTCTATGTACGAAATTTCAGGCGATCAAGATGCCAAAACATCCTAAATACTCAACAGAAGCTTTGCAGAAGGCGCCATATCCGTAACAGTTGCTTGGAAGAAGTATGGGGTACCCAGAGCTACATTGAGCCATTACCTGAAGGTACCGAATTTAAAAACGACATTTGGCCCTTCTCCTGCTTTACATGTAGAGAGGAGGCCAGGTTGGTCACGTGGATTGTAGATAGTGCTCGAAAAGGATTTCCCAGAAAAATGTTCGATGTTTGCCACAGCGTGAAACAGTTTCTCGACAACAACCCTCGTCCTAAACCCTTCAATGACAGTTTGCCAGGGGTTGTGTAGGAAAGAGCGTTTTTGAAACGGCAACCAAAAACCAATCAATTTTTTTCTCGCAGAAGAAGTGATGCCGAAGAGTAAGGGCAAGATAGTGGAGAGAATAAGTTTCGCAGTGACCTCTGATTCATTTCTAGAATCCCTCAAGAGGAAAGCTGAGAAGAAAGAAAAACAAGAGCGAAAAATAATCAGGCTTCAGAAGAAAGAAGAAAGGGATACATTGAAGAAGTTGAAGGAAAACAGAAGTGTAAAAAGTGCGGCAAACTGATCAGGGTGCAGGCTAAACAACTGCGACGCTCACTTCCTGCAAGTTCGCTTTTCATGAGAGGTGTATTCCATCCTGTCACAAGCTCCATATTCCCGATCCTGAGGACCATCATATGTTTCTTTGTGACGAATGTTTCACTGAACAGGACAGCAGTGACAATTGTAGTGAGTCTAAGGGCCACTTAGAATATGCGTCTCATAGTGATACCGGACAGTGACGGGATGTTTTCAGTAGACGACATAATGAAAAATGCTCAGTTGGGTGTTTAGTTTTATTTCCACTTTTTGTCCAGGATTTTCTAGTTTTATTTCTACTTTTGCATGTGCCTTCAAGTGTTCCTTGTTCAGTTCCTCTTCTGATTCATATCTATTAGTTAAATAAAAATGATATTTTTGATTTAAATAAAGCAATAATGAAGAATAAAAACTTTATGGTTGGTTTACAAATTGCAGTAATTTTTCTGTATGATTTCGAGTGTAAATATTGATCCAGCAGACCTTCTTTTACAACCTGAAACCGGTCTATACACATTTCATTGACCATGAGATGCTTCTCGACAACTACAAATCTGCTGAAACGAAAGAAATACAGGTGTCCCATTACTGAATGGAAGTGTCTCATAATAGAATTAGTTGTCCCATTACTGTTTTTCAACATAATTCAGATAGAATGAAATATCTAAGGCACCAAACATAATAATCATTCAAGAAAGGGTATGAATCGAATCTACAGATTTCAAGGTATAGATTAAAATTTTTAGGATTTCTGTACGGTAAATAGGAATGGTACACCGAACTACCAAAGTCGACGAAATCCTTAAACGGCCCATTACTATACAGTTTACCCTACGCTCCTTTTTTTTCAAATTAGCTTTGATCATTGATAGTACCATTTAATCGTCTTGATCCACCTGTTGATACTTTTTCTAGTGTTATTCTACAAATTGATGGTGATTTCAGACGGTTTCCCAGGTTTTTGACTCATAAAAAATCAATTTTGGGATCTGAACATCTGATACAACCTCAATTTTCCACTCTTTGATCAAAATCGACTTCATATTCGATCTTCTCGTCCCCAAAAACATGAAAAACGATACCTCAAAAGCTCATTTTACTAACATGTTACTAAAACACAAAAAGTACCTATTTTTATACACATTTTCACCCATAACTCCCCTGGGTATATTCCGATCGGGCTGAAAAGTTTTGGGACACAACTAGGGCCCAAATGGAGCATGTGTGCGAAAGAACGAATTTTTTAGACCGAAAATGAAGTCTGTACACGTGATACGGTGGACGGCGGACGGACATTGCATTTTTGGAATCTACGCACCTTGAAACGGAAAAGAAAAAATTTTGAGGGGGTGTTATAAAACTTTTTTGGTGAGCGTATACATGGGTGTATTATTCACAGAATAATAAACCAAAATAGGTACTTTTTGCGTTTTAGCAACATGTTAGTAACATGAGCTTCTGAAATATCGTTTTCCATGTTTTTGGGGACGATTAGACCGAATATGAAGTCGATTTTGACCAGAGTGGAAAATTGAGTTCTACCAAATGTTCAGCTCCCAAAATTGATTTTTCGGGAGTCAAAAACCTGGGAAATCGTCTGAAATGATAATCAGTTTGTATAATAACACTAGGAAAGGTTTCAACATGTGGATCAAAACGATTAAATGGTGCTAATCAATGATCAAAGATAATTTGAAAAAAAAAAAGAAAAAAAAGAGCCTACCTAATTTGTGTTTTGGGGGCCAAAATTGGTGGAAACCATGAGAAATGGCTATTCGAATTATTTCACGTGAAAGAAACAATAAATGAACAGCCAGCATTTCTGTTGGTTTGTCCAATAGAATAATAAACCCGTGTGACAAGGACTTTGCAGCGTTTTTACTCATGAACCAATAATTATGTATATATATTTTTAATTGAAATTGAAATGAAAAATTTAATCTTTATGGAATGAAAAACTTAATGAAATGAAAAACGCTGCAAATCCCTGCACAACGGTTTATTATTTTGTATAGAATACCCTTCTGTTACAGATCACAGCTCTATGTATAGATAACCCGTCTATATAATATGATATGTACTATTCTATACATATTATGTAGATCGCAGACCCTCCGCAGGTTAGTACCTAACCCCGTACTCGTTACTAGGTACCTACCTAAATCACGAGTTGAATGTTGCTAAAATAATTCTGCCGATGACAAACAGTACCTAACAAAAGAAACACACATAATGAAGTTCTGAAAAGAAATTGTTGATGAGGAGTGAAAAAAGTTGCGAAAGGACCTACCAACAAACTCCAGCCCCTTCTACGTAGATGGTATAATGAACCGTTGTGTAATAATTTACCGTTGAGTAATGATTTACCGTAGTAATAATTTACCCATCAATAATACTTCAACGTTTGTTCAAGTTTCACTACCTACCAACAAACTCCAAAAGAGCCATCATTTTTCAAATGAAATAATATCACAGAACAACCAACTCGACTTCATACTCCGCCAATATAATCAGGTGGCCCCTAGCAATGACTTTATCTCCGCCAATTTTCCTATTGTGGGCGCGTCTCTGGTTACGAGATTTGGTTTGAATTGTATACAATTTCATTCACACTGGAGTCGAAAATGCCTGTCGGTGCAAACTTCGGGGCCTTACTGTGAACGAACGGCTGGACGTACGATGCTCCGGATGGTCTTAAAAAACTCGCAAGTTCAAGAACTATTTAAAACCGTAAAAATATTCACGTAAAAAATGGTATAGGCGTTTTGAAAATTTCAACCCCTATTTTGAACCCCTTAGAGATGACTGACAGTAACGTCGAGCTTCGAGGACCAACTAGACCCCGAACGGAACCTATAACCCGAATTTCATCAATTTTCTTTCATGGTAACTAAGAAAAGTGGCCCGTACGGCGGACAGACAGAAATATTTTTATTGCAGTTTTGGATTCTACATACCTTGAAACGTAAACCATCAAATTTTGAGGGGGGGTAAGAATTTTTTTTTCATGCTCAATTCCAATGGTTCATTATTGAAAATAATAAACCAAAAATACACGATCAAAATTACCGATGTGGTTGCGGATGAACGAGGATATTACACGATCACTGTGAAACAAACGAGAAATAGACTCTCTCTTTCGAGGAAAGACACCTAATTAGCTGTCTCTCTGAATGAGATCGAGAATGCCAAGATGGCCGCCCACTCTCTCTTTTAAAAGTTACTGAATAACCCGGTCATGGATACTATAAAAATCTATTTTACCAAAAGAGAGAGTCGGACCTAAAAGAGATGTCTCTTTGGCTTAGTGAACAGGCCCCCAGGTGTTCCCTAGCAGTGATATCTGGGCCAGATTTATACAGTTCCACTCACGATCATGTGTTGTCAGATCTTTTCGGTGCTAACGAAAGGCTGCTCGTGCAATAGTACGAGTGGTCTCAAAAAAATTCTTTAGTTCAAGATCAACCACACCCTTCTAGTTTTCGAGCTGCGGCGTTCTAAAAATGTCAACCCCTATTTTTGACCCCTTAAAGATGACTGACAGTAACGCATAGCTTCGAGGACCAATCAGACCCCGAAGAGGACCTATAAAGCAAATTTCGTACATTTTTGTTCATGGTAACTAAGAAAAGTGTTAAAGTACGGCGTACGGACAGAAATTTGTTCATTGCATTTTCGGATTCTACATACCTTGAAACGAAAACCATCAAATTTGTTTCAAAAAATTTTTGTTCATGCTCAATTCCAAAGGTTCATTACTGAAAATAATAAACCAAAATGGGATTTTGGCAAATACCCTTGAGTGAAAATTCGAAACAGTTTACCACCTTCATCACTCCTTATGGCAGATACTGGTATAATGAACTCCCCATGGGAATCTGCCCTGCCCCTGAATACTACCAGCAAAGGATGTATGTTTTCTACGGACTCGAGGGTTGTATCAACATGATGGACATTTTAAATGGGGGGGGGGGGGGGGGAATAAAGAGGAACATGACAAGCGGCTCGAAATCGTATTACAACTATTGAAACTGACGAATCCTACCCTTAACAGTGAGAAATGTGTTTCGACAACAGTCTGTTTCCATCCTCGAACACACTGTCAGCCATACTGGTATTCAAACGGATCCTGAAAAAATTACAGCGATCAAAAACATTCCACCCCCAAAGGATATCCCTGAGTAGAGACGATTTTTAGGCATGTGCACGTATCTCAACAAATTTGTCAAAAACGCAGCCGAATTGTCTCAGCCTTTACGGGAACTACTAAAAACTAAATCCGACTTCCTATGGACTGAATTACGCTCTTCAGCCTTTTCAAAAATGAAAATCCGAAAATGGAATAAAAACCCTGGATTTCACAACGTTCATCAAGGACCTGTATAGATGCCCCTTCTGCGTAGATCACTGTTTTCTGTGGACAGTATCTACCCTCGAGTTCCCCCCAGGAAAGCACTAAAAAGAGTACTGCAGCCGGCCTGGGATTTAAAGTTTCATAAAAATGCGCGGGACTCAATAATGCGTTTTCATAAAAAGGCGGGGATTCAATAATTAATTATTTGTTGTCATTCATGAAGCATACCGTTTGTTCAAGTAATATCACAGAACAACCAATGATATCTGGGCCGAATGTATACCGTTTCAGTCATGATCATGTTGTTTTAGGGGGTTACAATTACTGAAAATAGTAAACCAAAAGTACCTAACAACAAAATCCAGAGTAACCACCGTTCTTCAAATGAAATAATGTCATGGAAAAACCAACTCGACTTGATACAGCCATGCATGATTATTATCAGCTGTTCCCTAGCAGTGATATGGGGGCTATAACTTTGGGCCAATGTGTGAAAAGATGGGTTTGGGCAAAAAAGCAATGCATTGGGACAACGAATTTCATTACCTTGGAATTACAGCGTTACATTTTTTGGTGTCTGAAATTTCGGACTGTCCCCTAGCCCAACAACATACTCATGTTAAGAACCTAGCAATTTACTGTTTTAGTAATCTACCTACCCACCTAATTTTGTCTACCTTGGGTATATTACGATCGGGCCGCAAAGTTTTGGGGCACAACTAGAGCCCAAATGGAGCTGTAACACGACAAGATCTTCATAGTCCATTTGCTTTTTCGTTTTGCGGACTTCTTGACCTTCGTGAGGCCAAGCTGTAGGTATATACTCTACTTTACGACTCGTACTTACTAAAAATTCATTAAATTCATTTCTGTCCCTCTCTTCTCGTCGTTGCTGACCCAACGTCTCACTCGTTCAACGGACATCTCAGTAACACTGACTCACCATTCTCATTCCTATCAAACAGAACCCACTATACTGACGAGAGAGATACTGAAGCCGCTCGGGAAATTCGGTAACTAAATCCCTATACACAGCAGTTGAAGCTATGGACGCACGGGCACTAACACTGTTACACATGAGAAGTTCTGGTCTATATGTCACTAGGTGTGTGGCCTCATTCAACTACTTTTCGTTCCATTAACTACCATATTTTATTAATCGCCTTCAGTTCCGATTGAGTTTAGTAAACTACCTTGGTTCCTAGGACATCAGGTTTATGGAAACCGGTGTTGTTCATGGGTAGTGTGTTACAGTTCTTGGCGTCGGTCGGAAATTTTACGTCCCCGCACAAAAATAATCCATGTTAATATGACGCTCTGTTCTCAAGTGATAAGTACAATAACACTGATTCATTTTGGTGCTACCATGTGGCGGTGGATTTTGCAACTGAACTCGTTGCATTTAGCCTTAAATATCAAAACAGAATCGTCAAGTAAAACGATCAGCGAAGATGCTGACATTAAAACTCAGAATAACTCTCAACACAACTAACTGGGGAGTAAAAATTATGTGTAAGTACCTGCCATTTCTTGACCATACTGCGCAGTTTGTCCGTGGTCAAATCCATACCGTGGAAATTGGTAAGGACGTTCCTGGCCTGGACATCCTCGGCAATAAGCCTGAATTTCCTGAAGGAGCGCTCGGCATCGGAGTCCTCTTGGATATCGGCAAGCGACACTTCGAACACTCGCCCTTTCAACCCCTCGGAAGCGATCTCTGTGAACATTGAGACGCGTTATTATTCAATAATAGTCACTATTGTACAGCCTGAATCTATCCACTTCCCCCAAGAAAAAAACGCATCCGGCCAATGCACACTATAGATATCATTAATTATTAATTGCTATGCAATTTTAACGCCGGGGGTCATGTGAAAAACTCGGCGCTCCGCGCCTCGCCAGGGGGCAAGCCCCCTGGACCCCCGGTTACCTCTATTTACATACTTCGGACGAAATTATAGAAACACAGAATGTGTTTTAGCTCACGCGTTACACATAAACCGCAACTCAGCTGATCCGAGGCCTGGGCAGCGTCAAGTTTAAGTCCTAAGGTGCCCACATACCAAATTACAGCTTCGTAGAGTGAATATCATAGCAATTAGCTTTAGGAGCAACTCAGCTGATCCGGGGCCTGGGCAGCCTTCAAGTTAAAGTCCTAAGGATCCCACATACCATTTTACAGCTTCGTAGAGTGAATATCATAGAAATTAGCTTTAGGAGCATCTCAGCTGATCCGGGGCCTGGGCAGCGTCAAGTTAAAGTCCTAAGATGCCCACATACCAAATTACAGCTTCGTAGAGTGAATATCATAGCAATTAGCTTTAGGAGCAACTCAGCTGATCCGGGGCCTGGGCAGCCTTCAAGTTAAAGTCCTAAGGATCCCACATACCATTTTACAGCTTCGTAGAGTGAATATCATAGAAATTAGCTTTAGGAGCAACTCAGCTGATCCGGGGCCTGGGCAGCGTCAACTTAAACTCCTAAGGTGCCCACATACCAAATTACAGCTTCGTAGAGTGAAAATCATAGAAATTAGCTTTAGGAGCAACTCAGCTGATCCGGGGCCTGGGCAGCGTCAACTTAAACTCCTAAGGTGCCCACATACCAAATTACAGCTTCGTAGAGTGAATAACATAGAAATTAGCTTTAGAAGCCAATCAGCTGATCCGGGGCCTGGGCAGCGTCAAGTTAAAGTCCTAAGGAGCCCACATACCAAATTACTGCTTCGTAGAGTTAATATCATAGAAATTAGCTTTAGGAGCAACTCAGCTGATCCGGGGCCTGGGCAGCGTCAAGTTAAAGTCCTAAGGTGCCCAGATACCAAATTACAGCTTCGTAGAGTGAATAACATAGAAATTAGCTTTAGAAGCCAATCAGCTGATCCGGGGCCTGGGCAGCGTCAAGTTAAAGTCCTAAGGTGCCCAGATACCAAATTACAGCTTCGTAGAGTGAATAACATAGAAATTAGCTTTAGAAGCCAATCAGCTGATCCGGGGCCTGGGCAGCGTCAAGTTAAAGTCCTAAGGAGCCCACATACCAAATTACTGCTTCGTAGAGTTAATATCATAGAAATTAGCTTTAGGAGCAACTCAGCTGATCCGGGGCCTGGGCAGCGTCAAGTTAAAGTCCTAAGGTGCCCAGATACCAAATTACAGCTTCGTAGAGTGAATAACATAGAAATTAGCTTTAGGAGCCACTCAGCTGATCCGGGGCCTGGGCAGCGTCAAGTTGAAGTCCTAAGGAGCCCACATACCAAATTACAGCTTCGTAGAGTTAATATCATAGAAATTAGCTTAAGGAGCAACTCAGCTGATCCGGGGCCTGGGCAGCGTCAAGTTCATATAAACCGAAGGACGATTCGCGAACGACTGAAACTCCGATTTACATAAATAAAATTACTCACTTCAAACGGGTTTGTCGCAATAAACATCTGGTGATATGTTTATTGGTTGTCATGTTAATGTCACACATTTCGTTCCCATCCCGCGTTCCATTTTCGGCTAGTTAGTCCATGGCTAAAACACATTCTGTGTTAAAATGTCCTGTCACAATATCCTGTCACAAAAACGCGTCACGCAAAGAGGAATGTGATGAAGATGAGCACAAAGAGGAATGTGATAAAGATGAGCACAAAGAGGAATGTGATAAAGATGAGCACAAAGAGGAACGTGATAAAGATGAGCACAAAGAGGAATGTGATAAAGATGAGCACAAAGAGGAATGTGATAAAGAATTACCAACGTTATCTTTGTTACCTATGAATAACTAGTTACCTACATTCAGAAATAAATGTAAATAAATAACGTTTAAACAGAATCGTTTTATTTTTTTGTGTGTTGGTGGTGTGGGGGGGGGGGGTAAATTGCATAGCAAATTCTCCTTTGTTATACGAGGTATAAGAACACATCCTTCGGGGGTGAGGAACGGCGAAGCCGTTCCGAGGGGGCGGAGCCCCCTTTGGGGGTCCAGGGGGCTTGCCCCCTGGCGAGGCCCGAAGGGCCGAGTTATCATAATTATTGATACGTAACAGTTCCGAAGGCAACTCACTGGTTCCTTGAGTTCGGTTGACCAATGTTTTGCCAACTTGCCGCTTTTTGAACATGGAAGGGGCCTTCACATCGTACCAATCCTTCCTGGTGAAAGGGTCAACTCTGAAATAAAATAACATTTATCACACAAACATTCGAGTTACGATTCATTTTTTCATAAAGAAGAATCAAATTAGCAACATAACATGGGAATTCCCGTGTGAAAAAACAAGTGTGCATTGCGCACGTGCAAAAAACGACTGTCAAGTTGGGTGGGCAGTATAGCTTCCTCCATGTTACAATAACAAGGACGTGCAGAATCATTTGGCAAAAAAATGATCCGTCAAAATGATTGAATAGCAATTAATAGAGTAGTAATAAATTACACCTAACATGCGTAACAGGATCTAACATTTCAATATTTTTTCAACATTTGATGTTCGCGCATGCGCAGACGAAAGTTACGATACGATTTCAATTATTCTGATAAGGGATTATCTGCGATCCAACCCGCGTATACCCTCAGTCAGAACGTCAGCTCTCTACGACTATATTTTGTGTAGCTAACAGCGTTACAAGGAAATGGTCAACATTTCATGTTCAAGCATGTGCAGACGAAAGCTACGGTACAATTCCAATGAAATTCGCATTAAATTATAGAAGTATTATTACTGATCGACCCTATAAGTTTGAACGCATTTCAACGACATTTAAAGTAGATATGGGCGTTCCAAGTATTTCACGTTGGCACATGCGCAGACGAAAGTTACAGTACTTTTTCAATGATCTTGGTACGGGACCATCCGTGACCCAACCCGCACCTACCTTCCAAATTTCAGCCCACTTCGACCATTATTTCGGGTAATTATGGGCGTTACAACGAATTACCATAGGCAATACGGACAGACACGGAACCAAAAATGTTCCTCGATGTCTGTAACGCAAAATGGTAGTGGACATTTTCATTTTGGAGGACATAAATTTTTGTTACTCAACCACGAATCAAAGGCTTCCTATCTTAGGTAGTGAGGAAATTCTGCTCAAGAAAATTAAGGGTAGTTATGATTTGGAAGTTTTGTCTAAAACGGCTTATTACAAATTAGGAGGGGCAGAAGAGTGGCAGGAGAGGTCATAAAGCAAGACATCGTACTGCACAAATCGAAATACACTGTCAAGGTGATGGCACAGGAGCTTCCTCGTCACAATCAGAGTGACCCATTATAAAATAGAACAGACTCGGAAGCAAAATAACATAACACTACATAACATTACATAACGTGAAATATACATATTACATAACATTACATTACATAACATTACATGAAATATACATATTACATAACATTACGTCCATTATACATAATTGCGAAAGTTATGCGAGTTTGAAGAATTTCACGTTAGCGCATGCGCAGGGCGAACCGCTGGCTCTATCATGTCGAAATTTATATGGGACCTCAATGGGCCCTACCCGCTTAATCCCTGAGAATTACATTGAAATTGGGTGAAATCTTTGGTTACTACGGCTGTAACAAGGAAATTGAATCTATTTCACGCCAGCGCATGCGCAGAGCGCACAGAGGGTCCGATCATGCTGAAATTCATACTGGAACTCACTAGGCCTTGTCCAAACAACCCTTGAAAATTTGAGCGAAATTGAATCAAAATTGTGAAAGTTATGCGTGTTTGTTGAATTTAACGTTAGCGCATGCGCAGGGCGTACCGCTGGATCAATCATGTTGAAATTTGTATGGGACCTCAAGGGGCCTTATCCGCACCATCCCTCAAAATTTGAGCTGAATCAATTCAAAATCGTGGAAGTTATGGCTGTAACAAGGAAATGCGGACAGACAGACTCACAGACCCACAGACCAACAGACACGGAACCAAATTTGTTCAGTAGGCTTTGACGCGCAAACTGCAAGTGGAAATTTTGATTTCTGAAGACAAAAATTTTTTGGCTCACGAAAGTGAACACAAGGCTTCCGCTGCTTCGCAGACTCGGAAGCAAAATGAACATCACCTTGTAATTAAGCGTGAATAAACACTAAAATCATGTACCACACTTTATAGATTACTGCACCCACAGAACTCGATTGAATTGCACCAAGCCAACATCCTAAGCATATCTTCGACTCAAAAATGCCAGTGAAGGGTCATGATATTTTTCGTAGGATTCGAATCTGCAATAAAAAACTCGGCGCTGCGCGCCTCGGCGGGGGCTTCGCCCCCTGCACCCCCGGATGACTTCCGCTTAAAGCCTGACGTCTAAAATGTGGTGTACCTGACCCTTCAGGTTTTTGTCCCCCTCGCTGTATTATATAAGATCGGCTGTTTCTTACCTTACTTCACGCGCGGCTCATACTAGACTCCACCTTTTTTGTTTTTCAGTAAAAATATATGTATCACTTTATAAATACGTATTATTATGTAGGTACCCAACTACTATTGCTATCGTTATATTGATCGAGTAAACCGCTTTGTATAATTAGGTAGGTCAGGTTAAAAAAAACATGCTTTAGCCGCGTAGTTTACTACAACCAAGTGACAACCAAACAAGCGTCATTGTTTACTATCCATTTACAACATTCATTTATATAGTTATACTAGCTGTGTACCCGCGCTTCGCAACGGTAGAACAGACACCCCCTTTAGGACAGGCCCCACTCATAACAGTTTTATGATATATAGCTGTGTACCCGCGCTTCGCAACGGTAGAACAGACACCCCCTTTAGGACAGGCCCAGGTTTTATGATATATTATTTATTTATTTATTTATTTATTTATATATCATTACAAAATACAATTTAGGGCGATTGCCCCATTTACACTGTACTAGTAATAATTACAATTAAATTGAGTAGGTAGGGTAAACAAGAAAATTACATTTGAAATATTTTGAAAATATGAAAAATGAAATAAGATAAGAAAAAGAAAAAGCGCTTAAGAATTCCTGTTGCCCAAGAAGTGAGCCCTGAGAGCACCGAGTGAAGGCCGCGATCTCAACTGCAATGGAAGCGAGTTCCACAGCCTTATACTATTTGAACCGACCGCGTGTTGCTGCGATTTAAATAAATGGAGCCAACGGTCATGTATTTTAATATGCCTGTATCCCCCCCTCCTCAACTGATCAGAAACCTTCCCCAATGCCAACCCTAACTGCCTTTAACCCCCCCCCCCCCCCCCCCCGTATCCTATGAACCCTCCCTACCTGGTTAGAAACATTCCTCAATGTTCACACAACAAATTCCCAAAGTTGCACTCCAATTGGTCAAGTAGTTTTGAAATTTCTGTAGACCCCCCCCCCTCTCATAACCTGTACCCACCTCCCACTAACATCCTGATTGAAGTACCACTTGAATGTACTCGTCGAGCTGAATCCAGAATCTAATTACAATCGGATTTACGTCCAACCGTTCAAAGTTATTATAAGCATAAACGTCCTCATAGAAGTGATTATAACACGTTTTTTAGTAGTATTTCATTCATAGCGTTTCAACGGATGGACAGATTCAAATGCGGATTTTTCATAAACCTTCCCAGATAAATTCTGCGTCAAATGGTACCAGCCGCAACTTTCTACGTTCAGCCGTTCTCAATTGATGCCGAGACAAACAAACAAACAAACAGACACTGTTTTATTATATGTATAGATTATGAAACTAGGATATAAATACCAAGAACAAATATGAAATACATTCGTGATAAATCAAGAGCTTTCCAACGAATGGAAAGCGATTTTTGTCCGGTGAAAATGAAAGAAGTTTCATTTCCCTAGCAACTACTCGGTTGTAAGTGAAAATCATTGTTAAAATACGCGCTACTTTTGTCTCACTATTTGGTCTCACTTTTTCCTGTCGCTTTTCGGCGGGGGGTCCAATCGCAAAAACCTGAAGGGTCAGGTTAATAGGGCTTCCCATGTGAAAAAAAGAAGTTAGTGTCACTGCACACGCGCAACCTGAATGCCATTGGATTCCGTGCTAAAATAAGGGGCCTTAAATTTTGGTCAACCTGCATACATTTCTTTATTGGCTTTTGGTTCAGTAGGTACGCTGACATAGTTTATATAACAAGTATATGCATATGTATATATTATATAGTATATATTATTGGGTTTGCCAATAATTTCTAATAAATAAGTAACTAATAAACAACTTAGGAAAAAAATTAATAACTAATCAATTGAATTGAACCGACCAAGGGGAAGGGGTGAGTTAAGGACAAGACCCCTCAGGTGGGAGTGGGGGTAGGGGTGACCTTAGGGCGCCTTCACACGGAGGGGATCGATCAGATCAGATCAGATTTATCAGACCGATCAGATTGCAGAGGAATGTTTTGATGGAAGAGACGGGACCCTTCACACGCGAGGCGACTGTTTGCAGGTGTCTGCAAGACCGAACTTCGATCTCCTCCGAACATTCGTCTGCAGACTGTCAACAGACTGAAGGAGACTGATGGTACGTTGAACTCAATGGGAGCCTTCACACGGAGGAGACTAGTCTGTCCGCGTCCTCTTCCCCTGTTTGGTGCTCTCCCGCATAATTTATTGTATCCTTCCTTCTTGATTGCTGGCTGGATTTGATTCAAAAGTTCATCGAATAATTTTTCTGACATTCGATGGTAGTAGAAGAATTTGGCAGGGTCATTTTGCAGTTCACGATAAAGCAAGTAAATCGCGCCTTTTTCTTACCGTTCTGGATTTATGGGATGAACCCAAAATTGTCTACTCGCCCTTCTCCTTTTCTTTTCCGCCTTGTTGCGAAGAAGGCACCACAGCGCAATCAATTCTTCTTCTTGCATTGAGGAAAGCTGGATTAGGACTGATCCTCTCCGTGTTGCTTTAAGGAGGGGGAAGTCGCCCTGCCCATCTAACAGACATATCTCTCATACTTTTCGTCTGTACGACCAGTCTGTCTGATCGATCTCCTCCGTGTAAAGACTCCCTTAGGGCGCCTTCACACGGAGGAGATCGATCAGACAGACCGGTCTGCCAGACTGGTCGTACAGACGAAAAGTATGAGAGATCTGTCTGTTAGATGGGGAGGGGGCGACTTCCCCCTCCTTCAAGCAGCACGGAGAGGATCAGTCCTAATCCAGCTTTCCTCAATGCAAGAAGAAGTGATTGCGCTGTGGTGCCTTCTTCGCAACAAGACGGAAAACGCTGCAAATTCCTGCACAACGGTTTATTATTTTGTACAGAATACCCTCCTGTCACAGATCACAGGTCTCCGTATAGATAACCCTTCTATATAACATAATGTAATATTCTATACATATTATGTAGATCGCGAACCCTCCATAGGTTAGTACCTAACCCCGTACTCGTTACTAGGAACCTACCTATACCGTTGTGTAATAATTTACCTGTATAGGTTCCCCTTCTAAGGAGATAGAATAATGAACCGTTGTGTAATAATTTGTCCATCAATTATTCTTCAACGGTTGTTCAAGTTGCAAAAGTACCTATCAACAAAATCCAGCCCCTTCTTGGTAGATGAGCCGTTGTGTAATGATTTACCGTTGTTTAATAATTTACAGTGGTGTAATAACTTACCGTCGTGTAATAATTTACCATTGTGTAATAATTTGTCGTTGCGTAATAATTTGCCATTTTGTAATAATTTACCCATTAATAATACTTCGACGGTTGTTCAAGTTGCAAAAGTACCTATCAACAAAATCCAGCCCCTTCTGGGTAGATGAGCCGTTGTGTAATAATTTACCGTGGTGTAATAATTTACCGTGGTGTAATAATTTACCGTTGTGTAATAATTTGCCGGTGCCCAATAATTTGCCATTGTTTAATAATTTACCCATCAATAATACTTCAACGTTTGTTCACGTTTCAGAAGTACCTACCAACAAAATCCAATAGTCCATCACTTGTCAAATGAAATAATAGGGGTATTCATGGTTTGGCTAATTCGACGTCGAATCGTCGAATATCGAATTGAGCAATTCGAAAAGAGTCAGTGCGCATGCGCCCCTGCCATTCTCCACGATTCGAAATACCACGGGCCGGGAGCTTCGAATTGCGAGTTCGACGTCGAATTGCAGCAGCGATCGTAGCGGCAGCTCCATTAAACACATCCCGCTGATAAGCGATAAACGAGTCTTGTGCCGTTCCGACGTTTTATCACGTTTTTATCACTGACGACCGCAAGGAACGCTAGGAGCATTTCGATTTTCGACGATTCGACACGGCCAACTCGAAGGGGTCCTCATGAAATCCAAGCTTGAGGACGAATTCGATTTTCGACGATTCGACATTCGAAATGGACCATGAATACCCCTAATATTGCAGAACAAACAACTCGACTTCATACAGCCATCCTTGATTATAATCAGATGCTCCATAGTTATGATATCTGGGCCGGATTTATACTGCTTGATTCACGATCGTGTTGACGAAGATTTTTGGTGCTCACGAACGGCTGGACGTGCGATTCTCCGCGTGGTCTCAAAAAATGCTTTAGCTCAAGACAAATTTAATAATGTAAAAAAAACCAAACCCTTCTATCGGAAGTTTTCGAGCTACGGCGTTCTGAAAATTCCAACCCCTATTTTGAACCCCTTAGAGATGACTGACAGTAACGTCGAGCTTCGAGGACCAACTAGACCCCGAACGGAACCTATAACCCGAATTTCATCAATTATGTTTCATGGTAACTAAGAAAAGTGGCCCGTACGGCGTACGGACTCTTCAAGTGCCATCGGATGTCAGAAAAATCATTTGAAAAAAACTTTTGAATCAAATCCAGCCAGCAATCAAGAAGGAAGATACAATTATGCGGGATAGCATATCTCCCAGACCAACCAGGGGAAGAGGAAGCGGACAGACTAGTCTCCTCCGTGTGAAGGCACCCATTGGGTTCAACGTAACATCAGTCTCCTTCAGTCTGTTGACAGTCTGCAGACGAATGTTCCGAGTAGATCGAATTTCGGTCTTGCAGACACCTGCAAACAGTCGCCTCGCATGTGAAGGGTCCCCTCTCTTCAATCAAAACATTCGTCTGCTTAAGATCGGTCTGTCTGATCGATCTCCTCCGTGTGAAGGCGCCCTTAGCCTCCTCGCTGGAACCCCTTCTTAACCTACAAACGGCCTTCAGCCTACCAACTTGCTCTCTATATCAGTTTTTTTCATTATTTTTCTTTTTCCAAACCTTATTATTTTACTCTTTTGCGTTTTTTCTTTTTAAATTTCCGTTTTGAATTTCTAACAGTTTTGTTTAGTGCAGTGTTGTGTAGGAGAGTGAAAGAAAGCCGTTTTGCACGGGTTTCAGGTGCTCTAACCATAACAAGAAAAACGCCAAGTTTTCACTGTTGAAACTGGTATCGTTTTATGAATTTCCGACTGCCAAACCTTTCCGTAGCAAATGGGTTAATTTCTATGGAAGGGAAGATTGAGATCCTGTTGATCTTAAATATGCTACGATCTGTTGGGTATATCTTACTCCGGAGGATCGGCGGGACAACCTGAAAAACGCTGCAAATTATTACACAAAGAATTATTATTTACCTGAATGGATGCCCCTTTTGCGTAGATCACTGTTTTTTGTGGTCAATACCCTCGAGCTCCCCCCGGAAAGCCCTAAATCAAGTACTGGAGGCGGCCGGGAATTAAATTTCGAACAAATGCGCGGGATTCAATAATTCAATAATTAATTACCTATTTTGTAGTTACTCATGAAGCATAAGGCAAATAATAAACCGTTGTGTAATAATTTACCTGTATAGGTGCCCCTCCCCTCTACGTAGATAGTACAACGAACCTGTAGCGTCACCTCAGGCCTCCTACTTGCTCCGTGTAAACAGAAGGTCAGAGGGGGTTCCCCTCTCCTGTTAGGACCCAAACTATAAAAAGAGCCGAGCCACAAATATACAACCATTTCTAATTAGATAGCCTTCTCAATCAGGCGCTTCCCAAGAATCCACTCACTACAGAACCGTGCAATAATTTACCGTTGTGATAATTTGCCCATCAACAATACTTCAACGGTTGTTTAAGTTGCAAAAGTACCTACCAACAAACTCCAGCCCCTTCTGCGTAGATGGTACAATGATGTGCAATGATGTGCAATAATTTACCCATAAATAATACTTCGAAGTTTGTTCAAGTTCCACTACCTATCAACAAACTCCAAAAGAGCCATCATTTTTCAAATTAAATAATATCACAGAACAAACAACTCGACTTCATACTCCGCGAATATAATCAGGTGCTCCCTAGCAATGATTGTCTAGGGCCAATTCTCGATTGTTGTCGCGTCCCTTGTGATATTTGGGCTACATGTATACAATTTCATTCACCCTCCTGTTGAAAAAGCCTGCAGGAGCAAACTTCTGGGCCTTACTGGGAACGAACGGCTGGACGTACAATGCTCCGGGTGGTCTTGAAAAACTGCCAAGTTCGAGAACTATTTAAAACCGTAAAAAAAAATCGAGATAACGGCGTCCTGGATATTTCAACCCCTATTTTTCTTACATGATGATTCTTAATGATGACTTACATTAACGCCGAGCTGCGAGGACCAACTAGACCCCAATTGGGACCTATAAACAGAATTTCGTCAATTTTGGCTCATGCTAACTAAGAAAAGTGCTAAATACGGCGTACGGACAGATATTTTGGTTCAATAATGAACCTTTGGAATCGAGCATGAAAAAAAAAAAATTAACCCTCCCCACCACCACTCGTCAAAATTCGATGGTTTACGTTTCAAGGTATGTAGAATCTGAAAATGCAATAAAAAATTCTGTCCGTCCGTACGGAGCACTTTTCTTAGTTACCATGAACCAAAATTGACAAAATTCGATTTATGGGTCCCGTTTGGGGTCTAGCTGGTCCTCGAAGCTCGGCGTCGGCGTTACTGTCAGTCATCCCTAAGGGTTGAAAAATCTCCAGGACGCCGTTATCTCGATTTTTTACGGTTTTAAATAGTTCTCGAACTTGGGAGTTTTTTAATAAGATCACCTGGAGTATTGTACGTGCAACCGTTCGTTCACAGTAAGGCCCAGAATTTTGCACAGACAGGCATCTTCGACAGCAGGGTGAATGAAACTGTATACATTTAGCCCAAATATCATCACTAAGGACGCGCTAACAATCGGGAATTGGCCCGCGATAATCATTGCTAGGGAGCACCTGATTATATTGACGGAGTATGAAGTCGAGTTGGTTGTTCTGTGATATTGTGTGGCAACACACATGTGATCTTTGTTTACATCTTTGAAAATTGTGTTGTTGAGTTTGGTTGTTGGAATAGAAATTGTTACGAGCTTATTGTTTTCGCATTCTTGTACATTTGGGGGCCCGTCCGACAACGAAGAGGTGGAAAACTATTGTGCGACTCGCAGGGAGCTACTGGCAATAGTACGCAGTGTTGAGCACTTTCACCAATACCTGTACGGGGTTCCATTTGTGCTGCGAACCAATCACCAGGCACTCAAATGGCTTCAAACATTCAAGAACCCCCAGGCTCAGTTGGCTCGTTGGCTGGAGGTTCTTGCGTCTTACAGCTTTGAAGTGATGCACAGACGGGGACATCATCATGGTAACGCTGATGGGCTGTCCTGGCCATGTGGCGAGCACTGCGCATACTGCTCAAGACGGGAAGAACAAGATCTCCAGGTAAACGCGCTTGAGGCTGAGGAGGATGAAAATGACCAGACACAAGACCTTGGACTACAGTGGCTGATAAGGAAACTCCTGCAGAAACAGAAGCCTGATCCCAATGAAACAGTTGCCCAGTGCCAAATGATCCAGCGTCTTGTTCTACGTTGGGAATCGTTGGAAGTTGTGGAAGGGAAGCTATTTCACCGGTGGGAGGATAAAGGAGGAGATTTCCATTGGCAATGGGTAGTTCCAGCGGCTGCTATCCCCAAAATCTTGACCCGCTGCAACAGTAGCCCTGTTGGAGGCCACTTTGGGTTCTGGAAGACGTTTGGGAAAGTGAAGCAAGCTTACTACTGGCCAGGAATGTCCCGGGACGTCAAAGCATGGTGCCGAACTTGTGAGACCTGCAGACGAGTCAAGGGACCTTCAAATTCTCGCCCAGCGCCACTACAGCAGTTCATCGTGGGGGGGCCTTTTCAGAGGATTGGAATGGATATCCTGGGGCCATTTCCTAAGACGAGACAAGGGAACCGGTACGTCTTGGTCATGGCGGACTATTTTAGTAAATGGCCAGAGGCAGTCCCTATACCAAATCAGGAGGTCCACACTGTCGCCACTGCCATGATTGAGTACATCGTAAGTCGATTCGGGGTTCCATATGAAATACATACAGACCAGGGCCGGAACTTCGAATCCAAGCTTCTGGAGGAAGTTCACACAATTCTCGGATCCCGGAGAACACGCACGACAGCGCAACATCCTCAATCTGGGGGATTAGTGGAGAGGTTGAACAGGACATTGACGAAATATCTCCCCATGTTTGTTGGTGAACGCCAAGACGACTGGGATGAGATTTTGCCACTTTTCCTGTTAGCCTATAGGTCGGCTCCTCACAACACCACTGGACTGTCGCCAGCTCAACTGGTACTGGGCCGAGACTTGAACCTACCCGAGACGTTGCTACGGCCGCAATGCCATTCCCAGCCCTGCGCCACACCGTATGCCTTCCAGTTGAGGGAGAAACTTGAACGGGTACAGAGCTTTGCGCAGGAAAACACTAATCTCAAGGTCCAAGGTCAGAAGGAACGATACGATCGCCATGCAAGGTATCCCGTGTACCAAGTTGGGGATTGGGTCTGGGTTCATGACCCCAAGAGAACAAAAGGTAAATGCCCCAAGCTTCAGCCACAGTGGACCGGACCGTGGGTGGTGTCCAGGAGGAAAAATGACGTCCTGTTTGAGGTGAAGATGGCTCGACGCAAACGGCTTCTACACTCAAACCGGCTTGCACGGGCTGAAGTCCCTCAACCGAGAGGGGAGTAGTGTGTGGCAACACATGTGATCTTTGTTTACATCTTTGAAAATTGTGTTGTTGAGTTTGGTTGTTGGAATAGAAATTGTTACGAGCTTATTGTTTTCGCATTCTTGTACAATATTATTTAATTTGAAAAATGACGGCTCTTTCGGAGTTTGTTGATAGGTAGTGAAACTTGAACAAACTTTGAAAGTATTATTGACGGGTAAATTATAACACAATGGTAAATTATCCCAAAACGGTTCATTATACCATCTACGTAGAAGGGGTCGGCTGGAATCTGTCGGTAGGTACGTTTGCAACTTTTTTCACTCCACATCAACACTTTCCCTTCAGAACTTCATTATTTGCGTTTCTTTTTGCCATTTTAGGTACTGTTTGTCATCGACGGAACAGGGGAAATCGGTGTTATTTTAGCAACATTTAACCCGTGATTTAGGTAGGTACCTAGTAACGAGTACAGGGTTAGGTACTAACCTACGGAAGGTCTACGATCTACATAATATGTATAGAATATTACATATATTATATGGAAGGGTTATCTATGAGGAGAGCTATGATCTGTAACAGAAGGGTGACCTGTGCAGAATAATAAACCGCTGTGCAGGGATTTGCAGCGTTTTTTATTGCATTTGAGGGGGGGGGTAAAAATGTTTTCTTTCATGCTCGATTCCAGAGGTTTATTATTAAAAATAATAATCCAAGTGTCAACACGTGGATCAAGACGATTAAAGGGCACTGCCAATGATCAAAGATAATTTGAAAAAATAAATACCAAGGGTGCTTGCTACAACTGGTAAGAAAGAAGTGGCCAAGTCTGTGTTGACTGAGCAAGGTAAAACAGTGACTGTGGTATGTGCCATGAGTTCTGGCGGACATTTCGTACCTCCATACTCATCTATGGAAGAAAACGAGAAACCAGAATCCTCATTAAAGGAGGACTTGTTGGATGTGACGGCGTGCGAAGATAAAGGATATAATGAACTCCCGAACATTTTTGAAATGGCTGGAGCACTTTAAAGAGCTACACTAATCCCTCTGTTGGTAATCCGATCCTTCTCATCCTGGACAACCACTTTCACATACCAGTCTACAAGCTATTAATTTCGCTTAATCCAATCACATCCATTTGCTGTCATTACCACCTCAAACCAGCCACAAAATCAGCCTCTGGACAAGTTCTTTCTTAATCCATTCAAATCGTACAAAGATGCTGCTGCAGACAGCTCGGTTACTTCCAGACCAGGCCAAACGATACGAAACGTTTGATTTAATTCAGGTGTCATTAGTGATTATTTATATCGCTACATAATCTGGCAAAGAAAGACTGAATAACGTGAATTTATTATGCGATTAGCCTATACTGGCATGTGATGAGCCTATATCTTAAGAACTCTTTTGTGTTCACCAGAGTATATTTCAAAGTAAAATTATTTACCACGTTAATTTGCAACTTTTCTCAATAATCCAGCTCCGCTCCTAAGATAGGGGAAAAAATTCGCACTTCAAACCTTTGCCCCAATTTGTGGGGTAAAGGTTCTTATAGACAATTTTCGGGAAAATTTAAGATTTCATGCTTAAGCGTTTTACGCGATGATTCATGTTGTTGGAGAAGTTGAGGGGGGGGGATACCCATCAACAACACATCACATTTATTCGGGGTAAGGGGTTGTTACGGGAGGGCCTGTAAAAATGCAAACGTCAAAACTGCAAACCTTTGCCCCCACCTACCCTAAATAGAACGCTGCAAAGTCCATGGCATATGGGTTTATCATTCTACTGGACACACCTACAGGAATGCTGGCTGTTCACTTATTGTTTCTTTCATGTGAAATAATTGTTTCTTTCATGTGAAATAATTTAAACAGATATTTCTGATGGTTTCCACCAATTTCGGCCACCAAAACACGAATTGGGCACGGTCGTTTTTTATCTTTACAGATTATCTTTGATCATTGGAAGTGCCATTTAATTGTCTTGGTTCACCTGTTGACACTTTTTCTAGTGTTCATATATACGAATTGATAGTGATTTCAGACAATTTCCCAGGTTTTTCACTAATAAAAAATCAATTTTGGGAGTCAACAATTGGTAGAACTCAATTTTCCACTCTGGCCAAAACTGACCATATTCGGTCTTCTCATCCCCAAAAACATGGAAAACGATGCCTCAAAAGCTCGTGTTACCAACACACAAAAAGTACCTATTTTTATACACATTTTCACTCATAACACCCCTGGGTATATTCCGATCGGGCTGCAAAGTTTCGGGACACAACTAGGCCCCAAATGTAGCATGTGTGCGAAAGAATGAATTTTTTAGACCGAAAATGAAGCCGGTATACGTGATACGGCGGACGGACATTGCACTCTTGGAATCTACGCACATTGAAACGTAAAAGAAAAAACGCTGCAAAGTCCTTGTCACATGGGTTTATTATTCTATTGGAGTTCTAGAGATTTTTGTTGGCTGTTAAATGTATTGTTTCTTTCATGTGGCATGATTGAAATAGCTATTTCTGATGATTTCCACCAATTTTGGCCCCCAAAACATGAAATAGGTACGCTTTTTTTTTTCTTTTTTTTTAAGATCATCTTTGATCATTGGTAGTGGCATTTAATGGTCTTGATTCACCTGTTTACACTTTTTCCAATGTTATTATACACATTGATGGTGATTTCAGACAGTTTTCCAGGTTTTTGACTCATAAAAAACCAATTTTGGGAGCTGAACGTTTGGTAAAACCTCAATTTCCGCGTCTTTGGTCAAAATCGACTTCATATTCGGTCTTCTCGTCCTCAAAAACATGGAAAAAGATACCTCAAAAGCTCATGTTACTAACATGTTGTTAAAACGCAAAAAGTACCTATTTTTATACACATTTTCACTCATAGCACCCCTGGGTATATTCCGATCGGGCTGAAAAGTTTCGGGACACAACTAGGGCCCAAATGGAGCATGTGTGCGAAAGAACGACTTTTTTAGACCGAAAATGAAGCCTGTACACGTGATACGGCGTACGGCGGACGGACATTGCATTTTTGGAATCTACGCACCTTGAAACGGAAAAGAAAAAATTTTGAGGGGGTGTTATAAAAATTTTTTGCTGAGCGAATACATAGGTGTATTATTCACAGAATAATAAACCAAAACGCTGCAAAGTCATTGTCACATGGGTTTATTATTCTATTGGAGTTCTAGAGATTTTTGTTGGCTGTTAAATGTATTGTTTCTTTCATGTGGAATGATTGAAATAGCTATTTCTGATGATTTCCACCAATTTTGGCCCCCAAAACATGAAATAGGTACGCTTTTGGTTTATTATTCTGTGAGTAATACACCTATGTATTCGCTCAGCAAAAAATTTTTATAACCCCCTCAAAATTTTTTCTTTTCCGTTTCAAGGTGCGTAGATTCCAAAAATGCAATGTCCGTCCGCGGTCCGCCGTACGCCGTATCACGTGTACAGGCTTCATTTTCGGTCTAAAAAAGTCGTTCTTTCGCACACATGCTCCATTTGGGCCCTAGTTGTGTCCCGAAACTTTTCAGCCCGATCGGAATATACCCAGGGGTGTTATGAGTGAAAATGTGTATAAAAATAGGTACTTTTTGCGTTTTAACAACATGTTAGTAACATGAGCTTTTGAGGTATCTTTTTCCATGTTTTTGAGGACGAGAAGACCGAATATGAAATCGATTTTGACCAAAGACGCAGAAATTGAGGTTTTACCAAAGGTTCAGCTCCCAAAATTGGTTTTTTATGAGTCAAAAACCTGGAAAACTGTCTGAAATCACCATCAATGAGTACAATAACATTGGAAAAAGTGTAAACAGGTGAATCAAGACCATTAAATGCCACTACCAATGATCAAAGATGATCTTAAAAAAAAAAAGCGTACCTATTCCATGTTTTGGGGGCCAAAATTGGTGAAAATCATCAGAAATAGCTATTTCAATCATTCCACATGAAAGAAACAATACATTTAACAGTCAACAAAAATCTCCAATAGAATAATAAACCCATGTGACAAGGACTTTGCAGCGTTTTGGTTTATTATTCTGTGAATAATACACCTATGTATTCGCTCAGCAAAAAATTTTTATAACACCCCCTCAAAATTTTTTCTTTTCCGTTTCAAGGTGCGTAAATTCCAAAAATGCAATGTCCGTACGCCGTACGCCGTATCACGTGTACAGGCTTCATTTTCGATCTAAAAAAATCGTTCTTTCGCACACATGCTCCATTTGGGCCCTAGTTGTGTCCCGAAACTTTTCAGCCCGATCGGAATATACCCAGGGATGTTATGAGTGAAAATGTGTGTAAAAATAGGTACTTTTTGCGTTTTAGCAACATGTTAGTAAAATGAGCTTTTGAGGTATCTTTTTCCATGTTTTTGGGGACGAGAAGACCGAATATGATGTCGATTTTGACCAAAGACGCGGAAATTGAGGTTTTACCAAAGGTTCAGCTCCCAAAATTGGTTTTTTATGAGTCAAAAACCTTGAAAACTGTCTGAAATCACCATCAATGTGTATAATAACATTGGAAAAAGTGTAAACAGGTGAATCAAGACCATTAAATGCCACTACCAATGATCAAAGATGATCTAAAAAAAAGAGAAAAAAAAGCGTACCTATTTCATGTTTTGGGGGCCAAAATTGGTGGAAATCATCAGAAATATCTATTTCAATCATTCCACATGAAAGAAACAATAAATTTAACAGCCAACAAGAATCTCTAGAACTCCAATAGAATAATAAACCCATGTGACAAGGACTTAGCAGCGTTTTTTTCTTTTTTTTTAAGATCATCTTTGATCATTGGTAGTGGCATTTAATGGTCTTGATTCACCTGTTTACCTTTTTCCAATGTTATTGTACACATTGATGGTGATTTCACACAGTTTTCCAGGTTTTTGACTCATAAAAAACCAATTTTGGGAGCTGAACCTTTGGTAAAACCTCAATTTCCGCGTCTTTGGTCAAAATCGACTTCATATTCGGTCTTCTCGTCCTCAAAAACATGGAAAAAGATACCTCAAAAGCTCATGTTACTAACATGTTGTTAAAACGCAAAAAGTACCTATTTTTACACACATTTTCACTCATAACACCCCTGGGTATATTCCGATCGGGCTGAAAAGTTTCGGGACACAACTATGGCCCAAATGGAGCATGTGTGCGAAAGAACGACTTTTTTAGACCGAAAATGAAGCCTGTACACGTGATACGGCGTACGGCGGACGGACATTGCATTTTTGGAATCTACGCACCTTGAAACGGAAAAGAAAAAATTTTGAGGGGGTGTTATAAAAATTTTTTGCTGAGCGAATACATAGGTGTATTATTCACAGAATAATAAACCAAAATTTGGGGGGGGGGGGGGGGGGGGCCTTCAATTTTGGTTTATTATTTTCAATAATGAACCATTGGAATCGAGCATGAAAAAAAAAATTCTTACCCCCCCTCAAAATTTGATGGTTTACGTTTCAAGATATGTAGAATCCAAAACTGCAATAAAAATATTTCTGTCTGTCCGCCGTACGCCGTACACCGTACGCCGTACACCGTACGCCGTACGCCGTACGGGCCACTTTTCTTAGTTACCATGAAAAAAAATTGATGAAATTCGGGTTATAGGTTCCGTTCGGCGTCTAGTTGGTCCTCGAAGCTCGACGTTACTGTGAGTCATCTCTAAGGGGTTCAAATTAGGGGTTGAAATTTTCAAAACGCCTATACCATTTTTTTACGTAAATATTTTTACGGTTTTAAATAGTTCTTGAACTTGCGAGTTTTTTAAGACCATCCGGAGCATCGTACGTCCAGCCGTTCGTTCACAGTAAGGCCCCGAAGTTTGCACCGACAGGCATTTTCGACTCCAGTGTGAATGAAATTGTATACAATTCAAACCAAATCTTGTAACCAGAGACGCGCCCACAATAGGAATTTGTGAATACGGCCAATCATTGGTAGGGATCACCTGATTATATTGGCGGAGTATGAAGTCGAGTTGGTTGTTCTGTGATATTATTTAATTTGAAAAATGATGGCTCTATTGGAGTTTGTTGGTAGGTAGTGAAACTTGAACAAACGTTGAAGTATTATTGATTGGTAAATTATTACTACGGTAAATCATTACTCAACGGTAAATTATTACACAACGGTAAATTATACCATCTACGTAGAAGGGGCTGGAGTTTGTTGGTAGGTACTTTTGCAACTTTTTTCACTCCTCATCAACAATTTCTTTTCAGAACTTCATTATGTGTGTTTCTTTTTGTTAGGTACTGTTTGTCATCGGCAGAATTATTTTAGCAACATTTAACTCGTGATTTAGGTAGGTACCTAGTAACGAGTACGGGGTTAGGTACTAACCTACGGAGTGTCTGCGATCTACATAATATGCATATAATAGAATAGTACATATTATCATATTATATAGACGGGTTATCTATACATAGAGCTGTGATCTGTAACAGAAGGGTATTCTATACAAAATAATAAACCGTTGTGCAGGGATTTGCAGCGTTTTAAAATCCAATGTATAACGACCCATACAGGTGAATGAATACCTTCATAGGTATTTCCATAGAAATGACTCATCTCGAGCCTCTTGACCACCATGTCAAATCGAGGTTCGGTACATATCCAACACATGGCGAACTGACAAATCAATAGTTGAAGATATAGACCACAATTCTATAAGTGACATTTTGAATCTATTCCAGTATTCGCAGCAATATTGGAAACTGAATAATATTCAGTGGTTATCTTAACCTGCTGCAGACATATTGAGGGGAAACATGGTTCTGCTAACCTATACATGGAAAGATTATCCGAATTTATCACGCACATCCCATTAGATGAAGAAGATTTGATTTACTTACACCTTCTTCTTAACACCTTTCTTTCCACCTTTGGATAGGCCCTTATTTTTACCAACAGCCATAATATTGTAATTTCACTAAAAACCACAGCACACTAAACACGCGACCACTGCAATGAACGTACCAATGGCAATATGGAAAAGAAAAGAGGGGGACTAGTCAACGCTCAACGACGGATGTGATGCCCAATTCGATACGATAATTTCGGCCCGATGTATCGATATGGTTACATCGATAAGCGGTGCAAGACGATATATCGACTATCGATAAATAATTAACGCCGATATATCGGAACTTTCATCTTAATTTTTTCATCGTTTTAAGATGGAGAACCTTTTGAATTTTTAAGATGGAGAATTTTTTCATCATTTTTTCGAGACTTGGAGAACCTTTCTGCCCATGGTCATGGTGGCAACCTCTGCTACATCTGAGAGGTCGTTTTCTGATGCAGGCCAGGTGATGCCCAGTGATGGCAACCTGAACGTTTAAAACAGAAAGTTGTCCTTAGGAATGCCACTGACCCTATGTGGAGACTGGCTTGATTGCATCTGCCTTCAAATCCCTATTGATGCTGTTTCTCTGGCATTTATTCTTCTGGCATAACTGTCCAAGACATTGTTCTTTATTTTTGTATTATTTTACCTAGGTACTTGGCATTTCTCTAGTTTTTTTGTGAACTATTTTCGTTTATAATACGATAATAGCTAATCAAATGGTGTCAAAAATGAGCCTCTCGTTACAAAGACGCTGCGAAGTCCTTGTCATATGGGTTTATTATTCTATTGGACACACCTACTGGGATGTTGGCTATTCATTTATTGTTTCTTTCACGTGCAATAATCGGAATAGTTATTTTAGGCAGTTTCCACCAATTTTAGCCTCCAAAAACAAGAGTTGGGCACTTCTTCTTTTTTTAAAAATAATTATCTTTGATACTACTTCTAGTCTTATTATACAAATTTATGGTGATTTCAGACAATTTCCCAGGTTTTTGACTCATAAAATATAAACTGAGGGAGCTGAACCGTCGTTAGAACCTCAATATTCCATTCTTTGGCCAAAATCGACTTCATAATATTATTATGTCTCCTGTCCTAAAAAACATGTGAAACGATATACCTCACAAGCTCATGTCACTAAAACACCAAAAAACCCTAATTTTACACCCATTTTTCACTCATGACACCCCTGGGTGGATTCCGATCTGGCTGAAAAGTTTCGGGACACAACTAGGGCCCAAATGGAGCAGGTGTGCGAAAGAACGAATCAAGTCTATTCGAGACTCCGCTCCTACAGCCAAATACTCAAGTAACCGCCATAGGTATAGTGAGAGTCTTATCAGTTTAGCGTCGGTGTTTCATTGTTATCAGTTCGTTTTCACTAGATTAACGTTAGGAATATTGTTTTCATTACATACTATTATTATTATTAGATATACGTAGTGATGGGCGAAACAAATGATTTCAATAATCGAATACCAAGTATTCGAATGATTTTGATAATCGAATGATCATTCGAATGATTTCATTCAAATGTGGAGGGAACACCCACCGCCATTTTGAACTTGTGAATTTTTGAATTTATGATTTTAATCTGTATCTAGTGGTGTTCAGCGTTTCTTGAGTTTAGTGCAATCTTTCTACCAAATAGTGTGTTTTGTCATGTTCAGATTTAAGAAGAACAAAAAATAAATAAACAACGAAATGATGATGAGGTAGGTGTACGAAATATAATATATACTTATCGTAAATTTATAAGACGTTCAGTATTTTTTACTTCCTCTTTTTATACAAACGATCTCGGTATTGTGATCTAAATTCTTGTAGGTATCTACCTACCTACCTACAAGTATTGAAAAACAACTTAGGTATAATGATGTTCAGCATTTTTATATAGTACCATCATTTATTGCATTACCATGAGTTTTTAATTTTGTTCATAATAAAGTTTACAAATTTTCGAACTTCGTTTTCCATGTAGTTAATAATTAATAAGCCTATATTTTACCTTCAAAATGTGAATGACCAAATAGGTATGTAAGTGGATGGATTATTATTATTATCGGCCAGTTAAAAACATGATTTATTTAGATTAGGTACCTGATTATTAATTTAGTAGCCGATTGGAAAAAATAAAATAAAATAAAACTTCCTACTTGGAAAATAAGTAACATAATAATATAGGATTTATATTGAATAAAAAAAATTTAATTACCTATTTGATACTGACATTAGAATAGAAAATTCAGGAATATATAGGTAAAATATAACTTGATTTTTCATTGATCTTACTTAGTTACACGGATGAAGCTCGTTTCATTCGAATGATTCGTTTGCATCATGAAAAAGGAGTGGGAAAACCTCCAACAGATCCGAATGCAAAACAACCAAAGGCAGAACAGATGCTAAAGTATTCGAATGAAAAATAACCAATGGAATGGGATAGAGTTCGGAAGAAAGTCTCAGCTATGGTTGTTCTGTGACAGTAGGTACTTGGGCATTCGCATTGGTCACAGGTTCTCTTGTCGCAGTTCCATCCTCCTGTATCTTGAGCTTCGCGAAGATACCGCTAGTTTCGCTACAATACGAATGCGAAAGTATTCGAATACTTGAAATCTCACATCCGAATATCCGAATGAATTGAATAATCGAATGCCGCATTCGATTCTTCATTCGAATTGCCCATCACTAGATACGTTTCACCTTTTTATTGGTTTATTATTTTCAATAATGAACCATTGGAATCGAGCATGAAAAAAAAAATTCTTACCCCCCCTCAAAATTTGATGGTTTACGTTTCAAGATATGTAGAATCCAAAACTGCAATAAAAATATTTCTGTCTGTCCGCCGTACGCCGTACGCCGTACGGGCCACTTTTCTTAGTTACCATGAAAAAAAATTGATGAAATTCGGGTTATAGGTTCCGTTCGGCGTCTAGTTGGTCCTCGAAGCTCGACGTTACTGTGAGTCATTCTCTAAGGGGTTCAAAATAGGGGTTGAAATTTTCAAAACGCCTATACCATTTTTTTACGTAAATATTTTTACGGTTTTAAATAGTTCTTGAACTTGCGAGTTTTTTAAGACCATCCGGAGCATCGTACGTCCAGCCGTTCGTTCACAGTAAGGCCCCGAAGTTTGCACCGACAGGCATTTTCGACTCCAGTGTGAATGAAATTGTATACAATCCAAACCAAATCTCGTAACCAGAGACGCGCCCACAATAGGAATTTGTGAATACGGCCAATCATTGGTAGGGATCACCTGATTATATTGGCGGGGTATGAAGTCGAGTTGGTTGTTCTGTGATATTATTTAATTTGAAAAATGATGGCTCTTTTGGAGTTTGTTGGTAGGTAGTGAAACTTGAACAAACGTTGAAGTATTATTGATGGGTAAATTATTACTACGGTAAATCATTACTCAACGGTAAATTATTACACAACGGTTCATTATACCATCTACGTAGAAGGGGCTGGAGTTTGTTGGTAGGTACTTTTGCAATTTTCACTCCTCATCAACAATTTCTTTTCAGAACTTCATTACGTGTGTCTTTTTGTTAGCAACAATTTCTTTTCAGAACTTCATTACGTGTGTTTCTTTTTGTTAGGTACCTACTGTTTGTCATCGGCAGAATTATTTTAGCAACATTTAACTCGTGATTTAGGTAGGTACCTAGTAACGAGTACGGGGTTAGGTACTAACCTACGGAGGGTCTGCGATCTACATAATATGCATATAATAGAATAGTACATATCATATTATATAGACGGGTTATCTATACATAGAGCTGTGATCTGTAACAGAAGGGTATTCTATACAAAATAATAAACCGTTGTGCAGGGATTTGCAGCGTTTTTTTTATTAGATACAGATTTACGTTAGGTATATTATTATTCATTGCTACAATGGAATTCGACGAATATGATGACAAGTATGACGACTATCTGTGTACAAGAATTTTTCTAATTAGATATTAAATAAGTACTGTTACAAAATAAAATGCAATAAAAACAACGCTGTTAAAAAAAATAGAAAAAACGCTATTTATTTTTCAACAGGTCGCAACTTTGCCATAACTTCTGTTTCCTTCAAACATTTTTCTAGCCAACAGTATCTCATTTTCTTTCTCTAGGTTATTTTTTAGCAGATTGTGAAGCACCTCATTTTGCTCGTACCTACTTTTTGGTTTATTATTTTCAATAATGAACCTGTGGAATCGAGCATGAAAAAAAATTGTAACCCCTCCTCAAAATTGGATGGTTTACGTTTCAAGGTATGTAGATTTCTTAAATGCAATAAAAAAATTGCTGTCTGTCCGCCGTACTTAGAACTTTTCTTAGTTACCATGAGCCAAAATTGACGAAATTCTGTTTATAGGTCCCATTCGGGGTCTACTTGGTCCTCGAAGCTCGGCATTACTGTCAGTCATCTCTAAGGGGTGAAAAACCTTTTTTTACATATTTTTACGGTTTTAAATTTACAAATTTTTTGAGGCCACCCGGAGCATTGTACGTCACAGTAATGCCCCCAAGTTTGCACCGACAGGCTTGGTCAACAGGAGGGTGAATCAAATTGTATACGTATACATTCAGCCCAAATATCATCACCAGGGAGGAAGCACCTGATTATAATCACGGATGGCTGTGTGAAGTCGAGTTGGTTGTTCCGCGATATTATTCCGTTTGAAAAGTGAAGGCTGTTTTGGATTTTGTTGATAGGTACTTTTGCAACTTGAAAAATCGTTTGAAGTATTACTGATGGGCAAATTATTACACAACGGTAAATTATAGTACCTACACAGAAGGGGCATCTATGCAGGTAAATTATTACACAACGTTTTATTATTTGCCTTATGCTTCATGAATAACTGCAAATACCTAATTAATTATTGAATTATTGAATCCCGCGAATTGGTAGGAAACTAATTCCGGGGCCGGCTGCAGCACTCGATTTAGGGCTTTCCTGGGGGGAGCTCGAGGGTATTGAAGCAGAAAACAGTGATCTACGCAGAAGGGGCATCTATACCTACAGGTAAATAATGAACCTTTGTGTAATAGGTAATTTGCAGCGTTTTTTGTTTTCAAGGATGACATCCTTGAACATTGTTCTTCCTTCCCAATACCACCTCCCTTAGGACGAACTTCTCGTCTTCGGTGAATACCGTACGTTTCGGTTTATTTTCCATTATTTTGGAAAGGAACGTCAAGCGAAAACCTCGGAGTCGGAAAATGTAAAGGAAAACACACGATAACTTGGTAAAAAGTAACCTCCCTAGAAGAAAACCTCTTCTTCTTCTTTTCTATTTGCTGTCCTCACGGAGATGCCATGGTGGATACACAGTTTGAAAGGAAACCTTCTTCATGGTAATCTCAAGTACAATCCAAAAACTCACTCAGGTAAGTGAGAGTCTCACTCCGTCTATTACTACCACTCCCGAGTTCGTCCCTGACTTGAGGCGCTCAGACACTTCCGCGAGTGTCAGTGACACTCACACTTGAGATCGGTCTATTAATCCCACTCTGCATTTCTGGAATCTACTCACTTCGAAGAAATTTTGAGGGTGTGTTATAAAACGTTTTTGCTGATGAATACATACATAGGTGTATTATTCACAGAATAATAACACTAACGCTGCGAAGTCCTTGTCAAATGGGTTTATTGTTCTATTGGACTTACCTACAGAAATTTCGGCTGTTCATTTACTGTTTCCCAAAAGCGCAAATTAGGCTCCTATCTTATAATTTATTTTTTATTAATAGTGCAGTCATTGATAGTGCAGAAAACATGTAAAACGATAACGACACCTCACAAGCTCATGTCCACTAAAAAAATATCCACGAAAACCCCCAACCACCACCCCCCCCCCCCCCACCATATGCTTACTGATATGTCTATAAAAACGCTGCAAATCCCTGCACAATGGTTTAGTATTTTGTATAGAATACCCTTCCGTTACAGATCACAGCTCTATGTATAGATAACCCGTCTATATAATTTATGATATGTACTATTCTATACATATAATGTAGATCGCAGACCCTCCGTAGGTTAGTACCTAACCCCGTACACGTTACTAGGTACCTACCTAAATCACGAGTTAAATGTTGCTAAAATAATTCTGTCGATGACAAACAGTACCTAACAAAAATAAACACACATAATGAAGTTCTGAAAAGAAATTGTTGATGAGGAGTGAAAAAAGTTGCGAAAGTACCTACCAACAAACTCCAGCCCCTTCTAGGTAGATGGTATAATGAACCGTTGTGTAATAATTTACCGTTGAGTAATGATTTACCGTAGTAATAATTTACCCATCAATAATACTTCAACGTTTGTTCAAGTTTCACTACCTACCAACAAACTCCAAAAAAACGGAAGGGTATTCTATACAAAATAATAAACCGTTGTGCAGGGATTTGCAGCGTTTTTCAAATGAAATAATATCACAGAACAACCAACTCGACTTCATACTCCGCCAATATAATCAGGTGATCCCTAGCAATGATTTCATCTCCGCCAAATTTCCTATTGTGGGCGCGTCTCTGGTTACGAGATTTGGTTTGAATTGTATACAATTTCATTCACACTGGAGTCGAAAATGCCTGTCGGTGCAAACTTCGGGGCCTTACTGTGAACGAACGGCTGGATGTACGATGCTCCGGATGGTCTTTAAAAACTCGCAAGTTCAAGAACTATTTAAAACCGTAAAAATATTCACGTAAAAAAATGGTATAGGCGTTTTGAAAATGTCAACCCCTATTTTGAACCCCTTACAGATGACTCACAGTAACGTCGAGCTTCGAGGACCAACTAGACCCCGAACGGAACCTAACCCGAATTTCATCAATTTTCGGTACAAGTATGTTATAGCCCCGCCAATATCGATTGTATCGATTATCTCAAATACATCGATCCTTGTGGTATCGATGACGGCTCAATATGGCGTCCCGATGCCTACATCCCGGGTGCTGATATCAACTTTCAAAATGAATACGGGAAGACCATTCATTGTAAGGACACCAAAAAATAAGAGTGACTATAACATACTTGTACCATCTATTCAGAAGTCCCAAACAACCTGCTCATTCACGGGATAGTTTCTGGGATTGTTTATCTTTTTTGAGATGCGAGCGCTAGCGAGCATCCAGATCACTTGACAATGCGAGCGGCGGAATGGGAACCACAGAAAACCCTACTATACTACGTACACCCACCGTCTTGTCTGATACACGTCATCGATACCACAAGGATCGATGTATTTGAGATAATCGATACAATCGATATTGGCGGGGCTATAACATACTTGTACCCAATTTTCTTTCATGGTAACTAAGAAAAGTGGCCCGTACGGCGGACAGACAGAAATATTTTTATTGCAGTTTTGGATTCTACATACCTTGAAACGTAAACCATCAAATTTTGAGGGGGGGTAAGAATTTTTTTTTTCATGCTCGATTCCAATGGTTCATTATTGAAAATAATAAACCAAAATGTCAGGTAAAGCGATGCTACTTCGCTGTTAGTATATAAAGTCAATAAAATTATTTTTTTTTTCAATTTGGTCTTTTGGTGCACTGTTAACTTCCAACATTCCTCCCATTTGGGCTACGTTCTGCGAAATAATATCTATATAATTATATACCTATCGTATATTTCGATATTTTTGCCTATACTATCGATAGGTCATATCGAAAAGTCCGATACTAACAATGGCTAAACTATCGATATTTTGTATTCGGTATGCATCCGGAGAAGGATGAATGTGGAACGCGAACTTCTTCTACTGTTTTCGGTTTCTTGTCTTGGCCCCCTTGACAACAGCAATGCCAGACATAGGTTGGTTATTTATTTATTTATTTTAGTCATGGTACATAGAAACATAATAGTTCCCTCTTAGTGTAACCTAGTAGAATTACTAATATCAAACTACAAATAAAATATAGATAAATGAATTACCAACAGTATACAAGGAAATAAAATAAGAAATGGTTTTTTTTTTTGCATAATAAGAAAATAATTTTGAAATCATCAAGTAAGAAATAAGGAAGCACAAGAAGGAAAAAGATACCAAGTAAAGTAAAGTGGAAGTGAAGTAAAAGCAAAGTGTGAGGAAATGAAATGATAGAGAATGAGAGGAAATGAAAGATAGAGAAGAAGATCAAGAGGATGACAGGCTATTCAGATACTTGTGTGCGCGCTCCCTGAAGGACCCAAGCCGGGGGACTGCCCTCAGCCCCAACGGAAGAGAATTCCATAACTTCCCACCCGCCACACGGAAGCTACTTTTGAACTTACTGCATGTAGTTCTAGCAAGTCGCACCGTATGAAGGCGCTGGGAGGGACCGAATTGAAAAAAGTTAATGAGATAAGGTGGTAAGCTAAATTGGTCAGGGTGTAAGATTCTGAAGATAAGACAGAGGCTCCTGAGTTTCAAATAGTCAAGAAATTGACAGCCAAAGAGCTTGTTGGAGTGTTCTGAGACATGGCCTCTTGGCCTCAACAAAATATTATATATTATACGTGTATATTATACGAGGTTTGTGCGCACTGGATTTTTCTGACGATTTGCCGACTCCTAGAAAACCATAAGAAACCATCCATGATCCAATACCATCTTGATTAAGCGTTTGTGTTTGATGATGGCTGGCAATCAAGAAGGCAGTGTTAGGAGCCAGTTCAATGGGACTGCTTTGGTCAGCTCGACCCAGTTTTTCCGAACTCCCCTCAGGACATCGCCCTCATGAGCACCTACATAATTATGTACCTATTAATAGTTTCGGATAGAATTAGGCTTGAAAACGGATAAAACCAAATGAATAAATCAGTTTCCAGCTAATACAGGATTCAGCTTTGAAAAAATTATATTCATCTGCTCACAGACGCCGAAAGGTAGGCGGTTATAGTACACTAATGAGACGAGTTTAGTTGCAAAATCCGCCACTACGTGGCAGCACCAAAACGAATCAATTTTATTCTACTTCTCATTTGAGAATGGAGGTTGAAGGATTGATCCTGTGTATATTATGCGAAATGATGCACTTGAAACTGAAGTTATCAAATTAATCAGTATATTTGAGAACTTGCACAAAATGTGAAAATACGGATCGTAGAAGGAAAAGCGTCAACGATACGAGAGCGAGTGAAGCGAGTAGGAGTGGGCCTTGTCTTTTGAGAACACTACCTTTAGCCCAGCTTGAGTAACCTTACGAACTGAAAACAGGTTTGATGAGAGGCCCGGTGTGTACAGAACATCTTTCAACGTAGATACTTGGCCATTATTCAGAAATTCGAGGTCACCTTGATAATTTACAGACAGATCAGCACTATCATTACTATTAGCACATTTAAATTTACGAGTCGAAGGCAAACGTTGAAAGTTGACCAATTGAGCTTTATTTGATGTCAAATGCTCTGTACATCCCGTATCAATAATTGCTTTGAAACATTGCTCACCTTCAGATAACTGGAAGACAGCGCCCTGGCCGTTGCGTTCACTGACGTAATTAAACGTGCTGACCACCTGCTCCTCCTCGTCTCCCATGGTGACCCAGACCTGTGAGTCGTCGTTCCCTTCAGAGGAACCGACAATCGCGAAGACAGAGTCCGGGTGTCCCCTAAATTCTTGAGCCAGTTGTTTAGCTTGACCTAGGGGCATCGTGAAAAGCTTCGGCTTTCTGGTTACCGACGATGACTTAGGTCGATTCGGAAGCGAAACTGCATTAGAATTTTTGGGGAGAGGCTTGGACTTTTTAGGACGTTTGAGGAGCGTAACTAGGTTGGTCGGTGGACTGGGACAGTCTTTAGCAATATGCTGATTTGAAATGCCACAGCTAAAGCAGGTCTTATTGGCTTTGAAGCATTTTGCCCTGGTATGACCCGTTCGGCGGCAGTAGATGCAGTACCCCGCTTTTCCCTTGGAAGTTTGAGTCGTATGAAGCTTGTCCCCAGGAGCTTTGGTAAAACCAGGAATTGAGCCACCTCGTGCGACAGCACCCTTCCCACCCCTTGATCCACCTCGACCCCTAGTGGAAGCAATACGGCTCCTCATCAAGCTGAAGCTCGAACCCCCCGAGGATGACTGCTCATTTCTGAGTTGCTCCTCTAAGAGCATGTCACGAAGCTCGCCCAGAGAGAACTTGAACCCGTGGAGTTCAGCCTTCTGGTATGTGACAGTCTCATCGATTGACAACTCAAAGATAGTCTTGACATACTCGGGTGTCAGCATGTCAGCATTGATGCTGATGAGTTTGTTTCTAATCTCGTCGAACCGACCGAGAAACTCAACCGCTTTTTCACTTTTAGGGTCGAAATGAATTGAATTAAACTCATTAACGAGCCTTTTCAACTGGAATTTTGAGGAGGGATCACAAGTATTTTGCAACTTCCGTCCAACGAGATGTCGTCCCCATCATACTCCACATCAGACTGGCACATATTGGTACCTGTAGAATATTTCAGTTGACAAATCCGCAATTTCCTTTCTTTACCAAATAAGACATGACCTAAATGCTATTTATTGAGACACCAGGGTGATTCAATGAATGGATAGAAACATACATGTCATGAAAGATTCATTGTTTCATGAATAAGAATCTTGGTTCAAATACATACTAGGAATATATCCAATCTCCTGTGAAAGGATTCAAAATCGGTTGGCCAACCTGTTTCTAGAGATAAAAATAGCATGATTCAAACTAAAAGGGGTTATCTTAAAAGGTGATTGGTAAGAACAATATGTATATTATATTCCTCCAGGATCAAACGACACTTGACTCTCCAACGAAATCAATCTCAAATTAAAAAAAAAAATTCATTATTTTGAGATGTAACTCAATTTCATGGGGGTGCACTCCCCGAAGACTAGATATCCGATTTGCGTGATTTTCCGTCATAAAGAAAATGAGATCTCCGACCCCTATCCCATTCAGTTCCAATGTTACCCATAAGGTGCACATCGAAACGAAACAACCCGTCCCCTCTATGTATTCACTGAACGAGCCTCGGGTTCGAACTGAGATGTGTTAATCCCAAAATTGGGCACACCTGGTTTCTCACTCCGGCTACCTCAGAAGGGATGGAGTAGATAGAGGCGGTCCCGAATGAAATTTCCGAGACTAATTCGAGCCCTTGGCGTGATTTCGGTCTATCCGTGATCATAAATCGAAACATAAATTTAGTTGCGATCTTCTCTGTGCCTCAATCTCTTGGATTGATTCAGAGGACCTTAGCTCCTGGGGTCTAGCCCGATTCACATACCCCGTTGAGTTGCGGCCTTTGAGACTGTGCTGGTGATAAGATCCCGATCACAAAGCGGGCACTCAGTCACTCGAGGTACCCTATATGTCGCCAGGGGAGGTTCAAATGTGCACTGTTGATCTGAGGTCGAAACTAAAAAAAAATTGTGCACACCGAGATCAACCTTTTCCTGACTCGGGCTAGCGATTCAATATCTATCGCGCAACTCGGCGCCTGAATTTCCTGTTGGGAGCAGGAAAGTTCAGACTTCGTCCACCACGCTGGAGACAGAGAGCTATCCGGCAACGAACTCGAGCACGGCTCACAGAAAGCTATCGGCGGCCCGATATTTGCTCTATCATGGATACTAACCAACACAAACTCTTTCGGACCGAAAAACCCAAAAAGAATGAAGGAGGTCTACAACGACGTTGATCTACGTTGATTCGGAGCAACTCCTAGTGACCTGGTTGGGGAAATCTAATTTTCGATGTATTTATCGAAATTACTCGAAGAGAAACCGCGGCCATCTTCCGACGCTGGCGATCTCCTGTGTAGACTCGGACGCTACCTAGCGGGGAGGGTAAAATAGACACCATGAGACCGATTTCACGCCAAGGCTAGATAGAAAATTCAAACGATCTAATTTTCTTCAGTTGGGCTTCTGGATGGAAATGGATATAATTTCAACGACCTGACCAAAAGCAATAAAGACGGCGTTGTCACGATATCGTATCAAAGTCAAAAGCCGTTAGGAGGTGAGGTTAATGAAAACTGAGATGCTACTTTAGCAATCAAATAATTAAACGAACCACTCACCATAAAAGGAGAATCTAGAGGTTGAAGGATTGATCCTGTGTATATTATACGAAATGATGCACTTGAAACTGAAGTTATCAAATTAATCAGTATATTTGAGAACTTGCACAAAACGTGAAAATACGGATCGTAGAAGGAAAAGCGTCAATGATAGGAGAGCGAGTGAAGCGAGTAGGAGTGGGGTTAGCAAACCCCACCGCATTTTCTATAACAGTAGGGCCAACTATACAGCTCATAAAACATATGATCCTTACATGAATATACGAATAATATAACAGTTCATAGAAACAATATTATGTTTATGTTATATATATACATGTAGATTAATTCTGAGCTATACAATATATTTTCTATTCGATTCGTTGTACACATAGTGTAGAATAGAACAAATGCTATGGATACTTTGTGAACTCTGTTCCATAGAGGCATCTCATTTGAAGATCCTATTTCAACAGTACAGATAGCAACAGGTACGATGCGGCAACAGATTTTGAACTGCTTTTCCATCTTCTGCAGGCACAACGGCACAAGAAATGGTTGGCGGAAGGTAAAGGCGATATTCGGAGACCAACCTATGTCTGGCATAGCTGTGGCAAGGACAAGTAGCCGGGAAAAAGAAGAAGACCATCAGAAACGTAAAAAATAGTAAATTTTGGTAACGGCCACTCCATCAGTAATCAGTATTCTATGATTCTATGAGCCACGTTAGTATCGGTATTCTATGGGCCACTCAGCCAGGCTCTTCTGTTAAATCGTCGTAAGTTTGTTGTTGCGCTATTGTTGCCGAACAATAGGAATTCGCTGCATTGTTGCCCTCTCGGAATCACAGACCTATTTAACTGAACAGTTGACACCAAAAGTGCGCAGACGAAATAGGGAAACGAGGTCGTGGTGTTTTCTTCGTTTACCACGGCCTGCCTTGGTATTTATGTGGGACGATAATTCATGCGAGCGTTTTACAGTCTCACCTGTGTTGTGGCTCAAAGTTGTGCCAGGATGTCATCTGCCACTGCCAGTCAATCGAAACTCCATTCAATCGTGTTTGTTACTGCTCCAACTGAAACCGTCGCTAAAGATATAGGGAAAGGATTGGTAACCAACAAACTAGCCGCATGTGTCAATGTTGTGCCCAAAATCACGTCTATTTATGAATGGGAAGGGCAGATTAATGAAGATACCGAAGTGCTGATGATGATAAAAACGCGGACGTCTCGTGTCCCTGATCTCACGAAATATGTAACGAAACATCACCCATATAAGGTCTGCGAAGTCATTTGTACAAACATAGACGGTGGAAATCTGCCATATTTGGAATGGATTTCTTCGTCTGTACCTGAATAATGAGGAATCACAATGTCGTGCAAACAATACACCTGCTGACCTGCCTCCCTATTTTTTTTCAATTTTACCTAAAGTCCTGATTTATGTTTGATTACTCAGTTTAATACAAACTCCTCGGACCGTAGATATCTGGGATACTCATTTTTTATTATTCAAGTAGGTACATAGGAACTATTGTGTTCCCTAATATGGTGACCAGACCGTCCTTCTTTTGGAAGGGCGCCTAAAAGTAATAATAATAATAATGATAATAATAAAATCTTTATTTGTGTGTTAGACATGGTTGTCCATAAATGCACAAGGAATTACAAAAAAAATGTATACAAAATATCAATGACATGGTTGGAGATTAATAAATACAGAAGGTTACATAATTATTTTCAATACGAGATAGGTAGGGAAAAACAAATTGAATATTCTTAAAACTATGAATTAATTGAGAAGTAAAAATTAAAATTATGAGGAAAAAAAAGGAAAAGGAAAATGCGTTCAATCGTTCCTCAACAAATGCTCAAAACCGAGGGACTTGAATCTCCGAAAAGTGGAGAGAGATCTAAGGGGGATGGGGAGGGAATTCCTCAATCTGGCCCCAACTACGCCAAATGAGTTGGAAAATATTCTTGTAGAATGACTCACAATCATTAGGGCAAAAGAGCGTTGTGATGAAGCTTTAGAAAGAAGAGAGCAGAGATAGGGTGGAGAAAGGGAGTGCAATATCTTGTAGATGAAAGCAAGATTGCGAAATTTCTAGTAGTTTGCCAGAGGGAGGTTGAAAAGAGTGACGGGGTCTAATATTGCATTATGGGCAGTATTTAATTTATTGAAACAGTGAACTAAGAGCATAGAAAAATATTGTCTCATAGTATAGGAAATATGGAGCAATAAGGGCAGTTACTAGGGATCTTTTTAGGTTGGAAGGAGTGAACTTGGCTAGTACCTCCTTCTAAACCAGTACCTGCTTCCTGGGATATGAAATTATTATAAAATCCCAGGTAATTGCAACTAGGGACGCTTCCGAATTTCATACCTCTACTTTCATACGGACGAAAGCGTTACAAGTGAAAAATTTCCGGTTTTTGGTTTATTATTCTTTGAATAGTACACTTTCACTCAGCAAAAAACTTTTATTAACCCCCCTCGAAATCAAGGTGCGTACAATCCAATGTCCGTACGCCGTATCATGCATAACTACTTCATTTTTGGTCTAATAAATTCGGTCCTTCACACACACAGGGTCCATTTGGGCCCTAGTTGTGTCCCGAAAGTTTGCAGCCCAATCGGAATATTTATTTATTCATTTATTTGCAAAGTAAGTAGAGGAGAAAAGTATGTTCTGGCGCAGGGGCTAATGAAGATAACCTGACATACCTGAGAAGTGGATGGTAACAGTAGCGATAACCTTTCTCGCGACTCACTCGAAACTGCACATCCTACATCGGGATTGTTTAAAGGTTAAAAATTAATTACCGCGGCATCGGGAACCGTTCTTGTGAACTCCGTTAATCATGTACACCACATTGTTTGATAATTATAGTTTGTGCCTTTCTTAGTCGAAAGCTCCATCACCAACGTCAAGGTGAAGGCACATCGATGGAGTCCTACTTACATACTAAACACATTCATACTGCTTGGGGGTCTTTACGACCACGCTAGAGGCCCCATTCACACAAGTCTACATTCTAAGGACAAATATACATTATGAGGCTGCCGTGTTTCCGGTAGGTAGGCACATTTCTAAGGAAAAGTTATACCATTTTGGGCAAAATTTGGGACTTTTAAGGGAAAATGCCGTGTTTCCGGTAAGAACAATTCGATAGATTGCCATTCCTACCATTTTTGGACGTTATTTTGAGGGATTGCCGTGTTTCCGGTAGGTGTGTCTCTAAGGAGCAGTTATACCATTTTGGGCTAAATTGAAGGACTAGTGGGGAATGCCGTCTTTCCGGTGAGAACAATTCCATAGACAGACACACCCACCATTTTGGGCGTTTGGGTTACTGTCGTGGTTCCGATTGGATAAATTTTTTTACAGTGGTAGCCCTCACAGTCTCTTTTTAGTCTAATTTAAATAGTTGTTATTCGTCACTTAGTAGACTGTTTTTGACTGGAGATCACTATATCCAAATCATTTTGGACAGTGTTTATATCGAAAGAGCATTGGGTCTGTAGGGCGTTAGATGATTTACAATGAACTATCCTTAGTTCCATTCGTACTGCTTGGAGTCTTTACGACCACGCTAGAGGCCCATTCATACATTACACACATTCTAAAACGAGTCGATAATCGGTAAATTTCGCTACCTCGTAACAGGTTAGTTCAATAGGTTTTTTGTTAGTATGTTTGGAATTATTTTAATTGATTTTCATAACGGTGCTATGTACGATATGGGAAAACTACATAAATTTAATAATAAAATATTCAAGTTGAATAAAAAAAACATGTGATATTTTAAAAAATAGGAAGTTTTTATCTTCAATCGCACCTATTTCTATGGTCATTTTTTTAAAAATAATTTTTTCCCTAAAAAATAATTATTATAATCAATATTCTATTACATGTTTTCTTTTGACGGGTGGTTTTATTTTTCTTCGAGTTATTCCAAGTAACCATGAGCAACTGTTGACACACCGTCCTCCAATATTTTCCTTTTCGTATCAAATGGGGACAATGCAATTTTGTTAACTCGCGTCGTCGAAACGTTGTGTTGTTTGGCTTGGATAACAACCATTTGTTTTTTAATTATATTTTTGGAAAATAAGGAGTTGTAATAATCTTCGAAATGTATTTCTTTTTCAACGACATTCTTACTTATACCCTTGATTTTCTTTATCTCCCTTCCACCTTCTGTTAGAATCTCATACATCTTTGCTCTCAAAGCTATAAACTCGGAAATTATTTCCCCATTCATTTCATCTTTGAATTTGCCAAGCACTTTTTTGTTTTTGGCAGAGAAGCATGGATGATTTTCAGGGATTTTTAGTGTATCGAGGTATAGATCATCTGTTTTCATTACATATATGAAACTATCCGTATACATATAACATAATTTCAATCTTTCGAGCCCAAATTTCGGCAACATAATGTCATAATGATATTCGTACATAGTTGTTTTCGAAATATCGAGTATACTCATACCAATGTATATTGGCTTGTTGAATACAATAGATTTCTTAGCCATGTGTATGGCGGCTAGATTTTCACTGTATATGGTACTGTCTAAAATTCGGGTTTCGCAATGAGCTTTTCCAGTATTTTAGGATCTGACACCAGTTTTATGGATAGTCTGTTCCTAATGTTCTCCATCGTTTTCCCAAAAATAGCATTATTCATTAACTTGAATAAGTCTTTCTCAAAATTGTTTTTAGCGTTTTTTCTTAATTCAGTATTGAAGTCTATATATGGTTTTAGCTATCGTGATTGATTGAATTTCAATATTCGGTGGATTTTGACAACTTTCAACCCATGAGATATAGCCTGCTTTAACGCCATATATAATGCACGACATAGCGTTCACGTTTACCTAGATGAGGTGTAAGTTTTGTGTTCGTATCTCCGGGTGGTATGATATTTTCTGCAAGGAACGGAAGATCATTGTGTAATTTGTGTAGGTGTTGTGGGTACTCGATATCGACCTCCATGATGTACCCATGTTCCTCATCCTCATTGAGCTTCAATATATCAACATCGTCTTTACACCACTTAAATGCACCATAGGGTAGAGGCTTCGACATAGCGAATCCATACAGATTGTTGCAGTCCTGGTATGTAACAAAAGTAGATACCTCGTTCGGGTTATAATCATTCGTATATTTATTGTTTGCTTTCACGTATCTGTGGGAGGCTTGACATATCCCACCTCGTATCCCTTTTTCAATCATCATAATCTGATCGTAATCAGTTAGAAGTTCCAGTCTGATTCCTGTGTATTTTAACATGGCATCCCATGACAAACCAGGTAATGTAAAGTAGTGAGCTGGGTCTAGCTTATGGCTTTTATGAATTGTATCTCTGAAGTTTTCGAACACATCTGCTAGTAGGAGAACATCTGTCTTGAGGTAGTGATCACTATATATACTAAGTGTAGTACAATTAAAGTGTCGCCATACTGTTTTCGCATGTTGATAATCCTCATCCGTGATACCACGCTTATGTAATGTGCTGTAGAAGGCGTCTTTAGGAGGTAGAGAGGTTTCTTCCAAATTTTCCCATGTCGAGATGTATTCATATGGGAACACTCCTTTCCTTTTCATCAGGATCACATCTTCTAGAGAGTGAAACTTTGATGTCTCTTTAAATTCAGGAACGTTTTTTGCCAAGGCGTCTAGACTTGCAGACATGAACCTGAAGGTGTCGATGTATCGTATTTTGAATCCTCCGGCTACTCTTTTTGTGAATGAGATATATTTCTCCTCGGAGTTAGGAATAACCTCGATCTCTCGTTCGTCGTATCCAAGCTCCTTGACAATGAAATGCGAATCGTATCCTGAGAGGTTATGTATCAGGACTGGTACAAATTTCGGGTTCTGACATCTCAGATTACAGCTATTGTGTGCTGGGCCCCTGTATTTACCAGTAATGTGGCAATGATCACGTACTTTCCCATCACTTTCGGTGAACTGTAAGTTACATAAGTAACATCTCCTCGCAGAATGAAAGTTCGTTTCTTTTTCTTCAGATAGCGGTATCATTGGTATATTCACCGAATAAGCTATCGAAATTGTCTCTGCTATTTGTTTAATTTGTTGAACAAAGTGAGAGACCACATCCTTCCCTCTGTAGACAACTGGATCTGATGGTATGTCCAACTGCACGTCCTCCACTTCATCTGATTTCTTTACATAGAGACAATAACTCATCGGTACATGTCTCATGTTCATCTATAACATTCACTGGTGGTGGTTGTTCCTCTGTCTCTACTTGTTCACTTTCAGAGTGCTGGAGCTGTTGGGGCTCCGTTATGCTTTCATCTATCTCTGAAGTGACAGTTCCTCGATTGTTTGTACCCTCGGACACCTCAGTCGTTGGACCCCAGGAGAATTCCAGCTGTTCACTTCCAAGCAGCTCCCTCCCTTCTCGATGTCCTGACTTTTCTAGGTTTGTCCCATAGGTCCTGGCTTCGATAAAGTCAACATGCTTCGACCTGATCAGCTTTTTGTTTGCTGCATCCATTATCAGATAGCCTGTTTGTTGACACTCTAAGAGATCCCCTTTTTGCTTCGTGGTTGCATTTTTCCTTTTGCAGCCACAAGGTAGTATACTTCGCACCCAAATCTTCTAACATATTTTAGATCGGGTTTTTGCCCCAGTAACCATCTCATATGGTGACTTGAATTTATTCGAGGCATTTGGTACTCTATTATGGATAAACATAATATTGTTCAGCGCATATCCCCAGTACGAGTTTGGCATTCCTGCTGATATCAACATCGCTCGTATCTTCTGCTGCAGCTCCAGGTTCAACCTTTCCGAGCATGCATTATGTTGTGGGGTTGCTGGCTCACATACTGTCAGTGTGATTTTCTCGTCTGACAGTTTCTTCTTCATCAACATTGTCTTGTACTCACTTCCTCCATCTGTCCTGATTTCCACTACTTTTCGGCTGTCACCTGTTAGTAGTCTAATCTCCGACAGACACTTCGACAGGGCAAGATGAACTTGCGTTTTGTCTGGCATCCCATAAGCAAATGCATACCTCGTGCAGTCATCTGTGAACGTGATTATGTATCTATAACCAGAGGTCCACGCTGCTGGTTTTATGGGTCCTTGAAGATCAGAGTACAATCTCGAAAAAGGCGTCTTCGACCTTTGTCTCTCTTTATTGCATGGCTGTCGTCTAGCTTTTGCCAATTTGCAATCTTCACAGTCCAGAACATCGTCTCCAACTCTTATTGTTACATCTATCTCTTTTAGCACTTTTACGAGATAATTTTTGGAGATATGGTTCAGCCTCTGATGCCATAGCATCCCTGGACTTGCTCTCGAGGTCTGAACCCCTTCAACTGTGCTAGTGAGGGTTGGGTTAACCCTCGGACTCAAATGTTCCTCTCCTACACTCGGTGGTGTATTAAACTCATACTCGTGATGCGAGTTTTCCTCTAATGAGTTTTCATCTACTCCACTTGTACCTGGCTCGCTTATCTCACTGTTCAGTCTCCTAGCATCTGGTTCGCTATGTTGCATGCTCCTCCCTCCCAGAACAATGTCTGACACATTGGGCTGCTCCGCAACATCTCCCAGATATACTCGTTTCTTTTGAGGAGACTCATCTATACCAAGCTCTGCCATTATAGCAGATCTTTTCTTCGGTGTAGCCCCTACAAGTGGCAGTTTAAACTTCAAGCGCCAAAATCTCCCATCAAACTTACCCTCCTTAATCAACCTACCAGTCGCTGTGTCTTTTACAGACACTCCTCGACCGGTGAAGGTTGCAGCTAAGGAATTACTCAAAATTTTGCGAAGTGCAAAAAGGTTAACCGACAGAGATGGCGCAAAGAGAACATCACGCAAACGTCCTAGAATTCCATCATTCTCAATTATAATGTCTCCCATTTCCTCAACTATTAAATCAGACTCGGAATTCCCATTTGCGCACGAAATCCGCTTGGGAACATCTAACCGTCTAATGTTCGATAGCGGATCTCTTGTATTTATTATGTGGTCTGTAGCACCAGTGTCTAAAATCATTGATATGATTCCTATAGACTTACCCTCAGAATCGCAATACATCGCCGATCGAGAGGTACCGGCAGGCGATGTGGTGCTGGCGTACATAGCATCGGACTGGACAACCCACACCTGGCGGTGAGGTTCATCATAATCCTCCTCCGGACCACATATGAAAAGAGCCTTCCCTCTCTTGTCCCTCAACTCTTTAGCCTTCGATAAGGGCATTCTATTCATCGCAGGCTTCGGGTTTGCACCCGCCTGGGCTTGCCATTTGGCTAGCATCTCCTGTGCCTGCTGCCCTTTGCCTCTGGCCTTGCCGCCTACTGATCCACCATTTTGCCGAGGGCAATTGCGACTTTTATGGTCGCCTATGGTTTTGCACGAGTAGCAAAACCACCCCTCAGTTCTGCATTTAGAAGCAAAATGGCCCGGCTTGTTGCATTTGAAACAAACTGTCCTCTTCGACACCTTGCCGGCACTCGTCTTCCTAAATTTTGGCTTCCCGCCATGTCCAGAGCTGGACGTCCCCTGCTCTTGAGGAGCTTTCCGGGACTTGTCGCCCTGTCTGGACTGGCGCTGCCTAGTCCACAATGCCCCACCAGGAGCCGTCTCTCGACGGTTCTCTTCCTCCTGGCGTCTCCCCACTTCAACGAATTTCTCCTGAAGCTTCCGAAGATCAACGTCATCCGTCTTGTCAGCCTCCGCCACGTATAAATCGGGCATGGCTGAACGGATTGAGAAGAGAAAGTTGTACACTTTATCTTCTTCGTTGAGAGCTGTGTACTGCCCTAACTTCTCTGCCAGGTCATTAAACCTGGCCATGAATGCCGTTGGTGTCTCAGCCTTTGGATCGTACTCTATTTGCTCCATTTTGGCACGAAGGCCAAACTTATAGTGCCTACTTTTTGGCTGGCAGAGGGCCTCCAGGCGCTTTATGAGTTGCATCGGGTCTTTCTCACCCTTCACTAGCGCGTGCAACTCATCATCTATGCACTTTACTATAAATGCTAGCACCTTTCTTTTGGCTACTAGCACACTAGCCTCAGTAAACTCTCTCGGGATTTTTGAGTTTTCTTCCACTAGGAAGGCGCAGTTCTGGCTCTCCAGCTCAGTCACTATCCTCGCCCTCCAAGTCTCAAAATTTGCTCCGTAAGTCAGCTGCGAATCAAGTTTCGCAAACTGAATCTTCATTGCTAAGATCATCGACTGGCTATCAGTCATCCTCTGAGAGGTCCGACTGTTAGGGACTTGTTGTGGGACACTCGAGGTGCCCATCACAACGCTTGCAATCGCAGTGATCGACTCCTGCATCAGTCCCATAGCCTCCTCGAGCTTACGGAGCTTCACTCTCATCCCCTCCTCGGGACTCAATTCCCGTGGGGTTTCGGGTGCAGCAGCTTGTTGGGCCAATCCATCCCAGCTAGCTACTCCACCTTCCTCCCCTGTTTGGCTTTCGCCCATCTCCTCCTCTTCTCCCAATAACGCTCTCTCCTGCTCCTCTAATTCCATCTGTTCCTCACTGGCGCTCATCTTGCTGCTCTGTGAATCCAAACCAAAAACAGACAAACATTCCCACAACAGAACTCTAGGTATTGTAACCTTATCAATAGAAAGTAAATCAATATTTTATTTCATCTGCGTTGTGGTGTTTAATTGTCTACTCCAGGAGCACTATAAACATTCATCGGGAGATAAGCAGTCAGTTCCATCTATTGAACTGTATGAACTGCTCTACATCAAATGTTTGCCTCTAATGCAATACAGAGAGGAGCAATCAGTTCCATCTATTGAACTGTTGCACCTACTCTACATCTAATGTTGTTGCAAAAAAATTTAATACTTTCCCTCTATTGCTTAACCTGACTCAGTGCTTTTTAGTCGCCCATATCCGGCAACTACTCTTATTTTAAAATTCAAGAAAATTTTAAATTTCATCAATAGCCCAAATCCGGCTTTAAAATTTTCAATTTCATCAATGGGCCCAGATCCGGCCAAAAGAAAATTCACTTCTATCATCTATATTAGGCCCATGTCCGGCCAAACAAAAAAAATTTAAAATTCGTTTGTGCTTACAGCCGGTCATCAAAGTTAGCTAACACTGTAAATTGCACCATCAAACCTCGATTTGGACTTTTTATTCTGGTATATATACATCGTTGAACTCAATTTCAACAACTCTACGTAGCCACTCTTATTAATTCTATCTAATAGCACTGGTCTCTTGATAAGTTCTTCTAATTAGTTTCATCATCAAACTTCATCAAATGCAACAACCCTCTAGTACACAACCGTTACCATCATCTATTATGGTTCCCCTTTCCTCAGCTTACCAGTACATCTATCCCATACAACAAGGTAGGTGGCTAATTTTTGGTACCAGAACCAAACATCCTTGACAGGGTATGTAAACCGCCTCAGCGAGAAAACATCCCCTATATGTCAGTAAATCCACGTTGGGTCATGATTGTATTCCCTAAACATGGTTGGTGAAAAATAAGGAAATCCCCATGGCGGACCGCTCTCCCCCCCAACATCATGTTTGCCCATTCCGGTCGCTTTCCGCCTTTTCTTCGAATGCCCACATGTGCGGATTGTGTTATTTATAACTAACACCTCTCTAAAGGATTTTTAACATCAACATCAAATAACAGGACCATCTCTTCCAGTTTGTGCCCCTCTCTCCGGGCACTATGTTCCACATCCGAACATCTTCTGTCTGGTAAGACTCTAATTTCATCATAGGAAGTCAATAACCTATACATCTATGTACGTACATACTCCAAATTTTCATAACATTTCTTACGCATGCAGCCAGACAGGTATTTCTGGGAATCCGTTATAAAAACCCAGCATAGATTGTCCCCAGTACTGCATCAATAATATATTATGGACACATCTATGATTTCATCAGCAGGAATTACAAAGAGAAAGATCTGCTAGCAAACATCGATCTTTCCTCAACCCGCCTTTCAAAACATCGAGTGGGCTTCCGAGCTGTTGGACAACAAAAAGAAAACACGAAAAACGATCTCTCATCAACTCTCTTGATTGGTTTTATTTTCATTTCATCGCGTTTGTTTCGCGTATTTATTCGTTTGTTGTCCTAATTCTCGAGGACTATACCCCTCTAACCTCAACCCTAACCCCCAAGCGGAAATTACCACTCGATCTTTCGATCATTATTTATCAACAATAATTTTCGTGAAATTCCGTGGGTGAGGTTATTACTTTTATTTAAAAACGTCAGGAATTGTTAAGCTCGGAACATCAACTCGGGGCTTAGCCTTCTTGGAATTAAGTAAATCAAACATCAAAAGATTTATTCCCTGGCTGTTTACCCTAACCTCTCAACATCGCATCATATCCGAGTTCCCCAGGGCTTCGAATTTCCCCAAGCCCCTTATCATCTATATTTTATTGCTTCCAAAATATCATTTCCTGGTTGATTATACATGATATTCAACCCAGATACTTTCTAGCGAATAGATGAACTCGGATAAGATGCAGCGACCCCGGCAAGTAATACAACATGAGCTTGTGACTGAAACGTGGGGGAAATTAATTTCATTAACCTCTAATGCACAAGACTGCCCAACGGCGCCGTATCAGATTATTTCTTCAATTACCTTGTTGTTAATTGTGTGATGCTCAAAGCCACTTGAGCTGGAAACTGTAGTGGCAGGCTCCAAGATGTCTGCAAACTCAAGCGGTAGTCTCAGGTTAGCTGGTAGCTGGGAAGCGGAGTTGTTCTCTCGGGGACTTCAAGAAACGGTGTGTGGACGCAAGATGGCTTCCTCTCAAGAGAAGAGCAAGGCGGAGCTCCAGTACTGCCAACCTGCAATAATATTCTCGAAAAGGTGTGAGAAGAGGCGCCAAATATGAAATTGATCATTCATAATTTCACAATTGTGTACGCTAGGTGGGACCCAGGTCCTCTGTACACCTATCAATAAAGACTAAGACTAAAGAAGCTTAGAAGTGATTACCCAATTATTTCAGTCGTTTTATAATACAATGATTCATCTCTAACAGTAGATCAAATTGGACCCTCATGATAAATATGCGTAAAATTGGACCCTCAGAATAAAATATGCGTTGCGGTGCATATTTTGTTGAGGCGTGGGGTGATTAGTGCATAATATTTTGTTGTGGCGTGGGGTCATCCACGATCAGCTCCTTAGGTACATGATTATAAACCACTGTGGTTCCCTCGAAAAAAAACCGTTGCATGACCATCAGGGGACCACCCGTGGAGCAATTTACATCAATGTGAATCCTAATAATTCTTGTCCTAAAAATACACATTATTTTATTCACCCACATAAAAATACTTTATTGTCACAATAATAATAATAATAATAGTAAAAACCATTTATTATGCCGTGGACTCCAAGTCCAAAACTGCATACAAGAACCTCCTTGTGATTACTTACTTCAAACTTGCACAATTTCATTCGGCAATCGACCTACAGTGAGTTTATTTTTTGGTCAAATTTAGGCATGATGAGTCCGAGCATTATTACTAGTACTTATCTACCTAAACGTATTTTGTTTCAAATACGGACGTGACTATTGGCCATAGGTACTTTGGCGATAACGACTTAAGTACGAGTGACTAGGTATGTAGCCACTTAAGAATAAAAGTTCATATGTACCAATAGGTAGGTAAGGTAGGTTCGGGTAACTGGGACATAGTTTTCCAACATTCGAAAAAGAACCGATCTATTTCTACCCAAAGTATTTATTGTTTGCATTGGAAAATTCAAATGGCAATTTTTTTTGTTCAGGGGGTTCGTATACAATAGGTTTCTGCAACAAAAACATTTTTACAACGTGATATTGGTACCTATATATTTATTTTTTAAAAACTTAAAATATCAATTCGATGGGTCCAGTTACTCCAGACTTTTGGGGTATCTGGAACCATCCCGTCTATTTTCTATGGAAATTGCAATTCGAACCATTCGGGCATGTGGGCCCAGTCGACATCTATCTGGCATCCTAGGACTTTAAAAAAATAATTTTTCTACAAATTAAGGTAGTAAAACAAAAGATGTAAGCAAGGATGGCATAATGCTCTGAGTAGATAAAGCAATGAATAGATCTGCAATAAACTTTGTATCTAATGTAGAAACCCTGATACAATTATAAAAGTGGCTAATAAGCAATAAACATGAATACAAATTGTCAAAAAACATTGAAAATTAAGTTAAACAACATACATAACTTCTTATTACTTACTCAAGTACCTAATGAAAGCAAAATCCTTAAATCAAAATCACAATTCACGTTCTTTAGTAGTAGGTACTTATCTACTTCTTGTCTGGTAACTACAAAAATAAATTTACTTGACCTAAGTACCTACTTTCAAATGAGATCTTCAGGTAAAACAAATATGTCAAATGAATATTTTTCTTAGGAACTCACGTAAAACCAGGAACGTCAGGGACACTAATTATAAAACGTTTTTAGTGAAATAAAAAAACCAGGAACGTCAGGGACACTAAACGTTCCCCTCTTATTTACAGGAATAGGAGGTTTTATTATTTGCAGAATTTCATGGTCATTATACCATAAAATATCATCTTCTTCAGGCCATTTCCAGTTTTTCACCCCTGCACTTTTCATGTGTCTCACGTGAACTCGGTCTTCTACCACTTCTTTACACCTGCGCTGGATACGTGTGACCATCATATTCGACTGCAACAAAATCGCCTAGTATGACTGTGATGGATCCTAAGAAACTGGTGTCAAGCTGGGTTCACATGGTCGCGTAAACGCTCAAAAGCGTAAGGGTGCCTACAGTGTGGAGCGACGAGGGTAGCGACGAGCGCGGCAGAGAGGAAAGCGGGGAAAACAAACCTTAAGGGGGGAACGGGAGCGCCCAGAGTGGGCAGGCGATGGAAGAGAGAGGGAAGCGTGCACGGAAGAGGAGAGCGACGAAAACAAACCAGTTTGTTTTCGTCGCTATCCTCTCGCCTCGTGTCGAATTATTTTTCTTTACTATCCAAATTATTATTTAATTGAAGTTGTTCCACTTCTTGATTAGCCTCTGCTGAATTTTTTCAAGAAGGTAATCGAAAGTGCTGATGCTCATCCGAAAATATTGAAAGAACCTTGCTGGGTCTTCTCTCAGTTGACCAAACAAGTGGTGAAATTCTCCATGTTCACTTCGTGACTGATTGATAGCATGAAGGCCCTGTCGTGAGCGAGTCAAAAGATACCAGATTCGCAGTCCAGAATTTTCAAGATAAAAATAATTTGGATCCATTGCAAGGAATTGCGAAAACAAATGTACTGCCCCGGGCAAAATTTTTGAAACTACTCGTTCCACTCTGGTATTCAATATCCTCTCCGCCACACTCGTCGCTACCCTCGTCGCTCCACTCTGGCTTGGCACTCTCTTCCCTCTCTTATCACAAGCATTCCTCTTTCCTCTCCGCGACGTCGTCGCTACCCTCGTCGCTCCACTCTTTAGGCACCCTAAAGCGTAAAGCCTCCTGATTGGCTACCGCCTAGTTCAGCGGTTCCCAACCTTTTTTCTCATTCGCACCCCCCAGCAACTCAGTTTCAGCCGGCGCACCCCCGACTTACGTAAATACCAAATAGATCTGTATAGTAAAGGCGCTGTGTCAGAAGTTGATTTATAACAGACTTGAACAAAACAAACAAACAAAAAAAAAAGTATACACACATTTTATTTTATAAGTATATATATATAATAGTATAAAATATAGTGTATAAGTATGCACACAGATTTAAAATAAAGTTTGTAGTAAAAACAATGCACATGAGCATCAAAGTAAAAGTAACACAGGTAGGTAGGTAGGTAACTAAAGAGATCGAAAGAGTAGGAGTTACATAATATGTATAACTATAATAATATAATGTTTTAATATTGCAAAATTACATTATTGACAAGAAGACAGGAATGAGACTAAATTAGACTAGCCCGTAAATTTATAAATGAATAAATAAACGAGTAATTTTGGGGCAAATTAATGAGATCCTTGAGGCTGTATCGTGGTACACATTTTTTTGAAATCTGGTTCAATTGTGGACAAGTATACCCTCAAATCTATGCTTCTCTTCCTCCCCTTCTCGGCGCGTCACTACATCCCTCGCACAAAAACGATGTAGGTCCTGTCTTTTCTCAACATCTACTTTCAAGATAAAAAATATTAAAAATGTGTGGGTACACCCCATTCACACTTGAGTAGATCAGTTCACAGTTGGTTGTGGTAGCGGTGGTGTGGCAAAAGAACAAAAAATATTAATCAAATTTTTTCCCAAAAATGTCCGCCATTACTCTATTTTTTCCACGCACCCCCAAAGGGGCTCCCGCGCACCCCCGGGGGGTACGCGCACCCCAGGTTGGGAATCGCTGGCCTAGTTGATGGGGGGGGGGGGGGGGGGGAAGCGTCAACGCCGAGTTCACTTTTGGAGGTGACTGTAGCGTATTGGAAATGTAGATATTTTGAGCGTTTACGCGCCGTAAAGCGTGCGCAGTAGACCCCCCGCGCAGGGCCCATCCAAAATGGCGGATCCGTCACAGCTGATCTCCCACATCTTCCGGTAGACGAAAGACTCGAAAGACAAAACAACGCGGGAAAACAACAGCTGGACAGTTCTCCCGAGGCGCATTGCGCATTGGCGTTACGCCTCCATGTGAACCAACACTCGCGTTTTCAGCTTTTACGCGCCTCCCACCCTCGCCGCCTACGTCGATTACGCTTTTGAGCTTTTGAGCGTTTACGCCACCATGTGAACCCAGCTTCAGAGTCACCATCGTCAACACAACTAGCGTCATCAGAGCTGCTGTCTGAAGGTTCGTTCGGAGAAACCTGCCCTGGACTATCCCGAGCAGCCCAGAGCTCTAACAATCCTGGACTCGTGACGTCACCAGAGTAATTCCGGATCGTCCAGGTTTCGTGCCTTGTCCAAACGCTTTTTCTTTGTCCAGGACTGGAAGCCGTATTAGAACCTCCCACCATTTTGTTTACAAGCTGTCGTGCGTTCTCATCGATTTAAACTAAAACTACATTTACTACTACATCATTAAAAACTAAAACGTTTTCAACTTTTTCAACAATGGAGAAAAAAAAGTAACTTCTTTGTCCTAAAGTCACTTTGTCCTTCCAATTAGCGCCTCAGTGTCGCATAGGTTTTTTTCTTGAGACTGATGTTCTTACCTGTCTCAACCTGATGACCTTTATAAAGTCATTCTCAGTTATGTGGTTAGTAATAAAATAAAAGGCTGTCATTGTTATAAGAACTTTATTTATTCAGAAGGCACCTAGAAGCCAAATCACCACCACTCAGACAACATCACTTGACACAAATCAGACACCACTTGCTCAATATAATTTTGATTTTTTGGTCTCAAATTCGGGAAAAAAACCTCCCTTAATATCATTTCTTCTTCATCGCCGTCCGAAAAATTGATGTCACCCTCATTATCATCGTCGGAATAATCTGTATCAGACAGCATAATTATTATCTAACTTAATCCGTAACTGGAAATTATTACACACAACAAAAAACTGTAACGCTTACACTAGGTTCGTTCGGAGAAGCAGTCCTGGACTATCCAGAGCTCTAACAATCCTGGACTCGTGACGTCACCAGAGTAATTCCGGATCGTCCAGGTTTCGTGCCTTGTCCAAACGCTTTTTCTTTGTCCAGGACTGGAAGCCGTATTAGAACCTCCCACCATTTTGTTTACAAGCTGTCGTGCGTTCTCATCGATTTAAACTAAAACTACATTTACTACTACATCATTAAAAACTAAAACGTTTTCAACTTTTTCAACAATGGAGAAAAAAAAAGTAACTTCTTTGTCCTAAAGTCACTTTGTCCTTCCAATTAGCGCCTCTAAGTGTCGCATAGGTTTTTTTCTTGAGACTGATGTTCTTACCTGTCTCAACCTGATGACCTTTATAAAGTCATTCTCAGTTATGTGGTTAGTAATAAAATAAAAGGCTGTCATTGTTATAAGAACTTTATTTATCAGAAGGCACCTAGAATCCAAATCACCACCACTCAGACAACATCACTTGACACAAATCAGACACCACTTGCTCAATATAATTTTGATTTTTTGGTCTCAAATTCGGGAAAAAAACCTCCCTTAATATCATTTCTTCTTCATCGCCGTCCGAAAAATTGATGTCACCCTCATTATCATCGTCGGAATAATCCGTATCAGACAGCATAATTATTATCTAACTTAATCCGTAACTGGAAATTATTACACACAACAAAAAACTGTAACGCTTACACTGTAAGCAACTGTAAAGCATACGTTAAAAAAAAATACGGGTTTGGCGTGTGTGGGTTTGAGTTGTGCTTCGCGGGAAAGGAAAACATCGAAGTGAGCAAGTTAGAGGGGAGGGGTAAAAATAGACCGATGCGCATGCTCCGGACTTTCTACTCCACGCCAGAGCTGGAGTAGTCCCGGACGATCCCGGGCTGCCCGAATTCACAATCCCCGCTCTCTCCGAACAGCGGGCAACTCGTCCGGGATCGTCCCTTGTCTTCTCCGAACGGCCAAAAGTGGGGAGGGGGCAATCCTGGGCAGTCCCGGACGGTTCTCCGAACAGACCCACTGTAAACAACTGTAAACTGTAACTGTAAACAACTGTAAAGCATACATAAAAAAAAAATACGGGTTTGGCGTGTGTTGGTTTGAGTTGTGCTTCACGTCGCGGGAAAGGAAAACATCTAAGTGAGCAAGTTAGAGGGGAGGGGTAAAAATAGACCGATGCGCATGCTCCGGACTTTCTACTCCACGCCAGAGCTGGAGTAGCCCCGGACGATCCCGGGCTGCCCGAATTCACAATCCCCCCTCTCTCCGAACAGCGGGCAACTCGTCCGGGATCGTCCCTTGTCTTCTCCGAACGGCCAAAAGTGGGGAGGGGGCAATCCTGGGCAGTCCCGGATGGTTCTCCGAACAGACCCTGAATCAGTCTCACTATCCACTATCCAGTTCCACTGAAGTTTTCTTACGGGAGGTTTTAGCAGGAGGTTGCTACGTTTTTGACTCCCGACATGGCTTCGGAATTTCACTCATCTTGCTGGTACCTGGAACATCACGTATATTGGTGCCTTTTAGCATGGAACATGCTTTAGCCTTGGACTAACTAGCCGAAAAATGTCACGCGGAAGTGTCACGAAATTTTAACGATGATTTTCACATACAACCGAGTAGTTGCTAGGGAAATGAAACTTCTTTCATTTTCATCGGAGAAAAATCGTTTTCCATTCGTTGGAAAGCTCTTGATTTATCACGAATTTATTTCGTATTTGTTCTTGGTATTTATTTCGTAGTTTCATACTATAACTATATAAATGGAATTTATAAATGGATAGTAAACAATGACGCTTGTTTGGTTGTCACTTGGTTGTATTATAATTATAACCGAACGTTTCATTTCTCCGAGAATTCCCTTTATGCAAATTAGGCGTCTCAGGTAAGTACGAGCAAGGAAGGAAAAGCATTGTTGGACAAGTTGTACATGTGCCCGTTGACATTAATAATATGATTTCGTAACTACCTCGCCATTTGGATGACGATTATGCTTTTAACGTTCATATTCAGCGCATGTAAACTACAAACAGAAAATTAGCGCGGCTAAAGCATGTTCCATGTTTCTTGAATTTTAGCCGTAGGCTCTAAGCAGTAAGCATCCGGGGGTCCAGGGGGCTTGCCCCCTGGCGAGGCGCGCAGCGCCGAGTTTTTTCATTAGTCTCTCTTTCTTCTCATTTTTTTTTCCTCAGCTGGAGCCAATTTTCTTTTTTTCTCAATAAACTCAACCAAAGTTAAAATTTCAGCTCCTGAACAAAACCTCTTGCGACTTGGTTGACTGGTTTCTTCATTTGTAGGCTTCTTAGCGTGAAACATTGATATAATTGTCTGCTCAAAATCAGCATTGTAAAGATCCTCCCTCGAATAGGATCCTTGGTCCGCGCCTTTGGACGTCTTTCTTGGTTTATTCCTCGGCATTACTATCTGGAAAAACAAGCAAAAACACAAACTGAATTAATAACAATAGGTCTACTACTATCTACTTCAAGGGATCTCATCACTGCACACAGCAAACATCTAAAACTTGAAGAGCGGTTAGGTACATACATGCTCTTTTGTTGTTATTTGGAGGCAACTGGGATCCCAGGTAACTGGGACCCACCTATGGGTAACTGGGTCCAAGGGTGGTCCCAGTTCCCCTAGAGGTGGGTCCCACTTCTCCCAAATCCCGATTCTAACCGGGGATCTGGGACCACTCCTCCAGCATCTTCCCAACAGGTGGTTTAGCCAAAAGAACAAGATGCACACCAAGAAGATGTCTCCTTAGATAATTCAAACAGTCAAACTTTCGAAAATACTATACATGTACTCACAAGGTGACGCAGAACATTTTTTTGTAGATCGAACGTTGTTTCTTGAAGAAATGCAGGCAATTTTCAACGAGGTCTTACAACAGAAACAAGATGGCTGGAACACAAAAGGCCTGTTGTTCTGAGGGGTCCCCTCGACCAGTGAAGCCAACACATCAACGAAAATTTTCTCTCAACTTTCAAAGAGCAGTAGGGGGGGTATGGCCCAGATACCCCAAGGTCCCAGATACCCGAACCTACCTTACCTACCCATTTTTGCCCAAGTTTTTTTCTTACTGGATTATTAGAAAATCGATATGAAAAATCGTTTCTAATGTTCAAGCATGACCAGTTAGATGATCTCAACAAGATTCCCATGATCAGATCCTCTATATTCCCTTGTTCCCCTATGGGAACACTGGGCATGAATGGGTACCCTACGTTCCATCCTGATAGTAGATAATCTTGTTCAAATAGTATGCAATTTTACTCAAATTTGAAATCTGTCTCTTATGATAAAATACATTTTTAGCATCTGATGCATATAAATACCGCCTCCCCTCCTTTTACCGCTTACCCATTTTGTTTCAACTATGTTAGGCATCATAATAAATGACTTACAATTTCATTCAAACTGTTTTTAAGCGAATTTTCAAAGAAAATGAAGCTATTGCAATGGCTTCGAAATTTAAATAATATAAATTTTTGGAAATTTTCTTCATAGAAATCCGTTTCAGACCATTCTAAAACGATTCCTGAAATTTAACACTTTTTTATATGTATATATATATTTATATATGTGTCACTCCAGACGATAACTCTCGATAGAATTGAGATAAACAGCTCAAATTTGCACAAAAAATCTATCTTGGCAATCGAAAGGCTAAGTTCGAAGATGGGCGAAATTGGCCTACTCTAAGGAGGGTTTTGGCGCATTTAAAGTGCGCAAAAATTACCCAAAAATCCCCAAAATGTTATTTTCCAACAAGTGACCCCTCATTTTAAAGGTTTTTGCACGCTGAACACGATGGTGGAATCGGATTTTAGATATCTTGATCCGTTCTCAAATTAGAGCATTTAAAGTGCGCAAAAATTACCTAAAAATCCCCAAAATGTTATTTTCTAACAAGTGACCCCTCATTTTAAAGGTTTTTGCACGCTGAACACGATGGTGGAATCGGATTTTAGATATCTTGATCCGTTCTCAAATTAGAGCATTTAAAGTGCGCAAAAATTACCCAAAAATCCCCAAAATGTTATTTTCCAACAAGTGACCCCTCATTTTAAAGGTTTTTGCACGCTGAACACGATGGTGGAATCGGATTTTAGATATCTTGATCCGTTCTCAAATTAGAGCATTTAAAGTGCGCAAAAATTACCCAAAAATCCCCAAAATGTTATTTTCTAACAAGTGACCCCTCATTTTAAAGGTTTTTGCACGCTGAACACGATGGTGAAATCGGATTTTAGATATCTAAATCCGTTCTTAAATTAGAGCATTTAAAGTGCGCAAAAATTACCCAAAACTAGGATAATCTTTAAACTCTTACCCCCCCCCCCCCCCACCCCCTTAGAGTGGTCAGATTGAAAAATGTGAGAAGTATTAATTGAAGACGAGAGTTCGAAGCAAAAAAGGGGGAGAATATGAACCCACAGCGATCAAATAAATAAGCACTTAGTACAATTACGTAATAAACAAACGGTAGAATCAGGATGGACAAAACGTACAAATTAAAATAAATACGAAGAGAATATACATAGAAAACCAAATTTTAGACCGAAGTTTTCCTTTATTCAAAACCATAGCCATTAATTCGAATATTTCTTTGAAAATTCGCTCATTAAGTCATGCTGCATGACTGGTTTTTTATTACATAAAACGTGTATAAAACATTTTCCAAACAAACGGTTGATACAACTTCAAATGTGAAATTCTTTGAAACAATGTTCGTGTAAATTCACTTTGCACTTTTCACAACTTTTTCGCGTGTTTTTCTTGCAAATAGCACATCTTCCTTGTTTCTGTGCATCGATAAGCCAATGTGATTTCTGGTCGTACCTTACTTGATCGATTGTGCGTTTTTGGATATTCAATGACGACTTGGGACGACCCCCAGATGACGGAGGGTTTCCATATTTGCTCAAATATGTGCAGACAATTTTTCTTCTGTATGACAAACTATCGAGTGGTTCACTCCCCACTTGTTGTCTGTACAACTGCCATGCATTATTTAGCGTCACATCGATACAGTATATGAAAATGGGCCACCACCATTTTTTTGATCGAATGGAAATTCGGTAACTGGCGACGTTTTGATCCATACGGTCCACCCCTCCCATTGACTTATTATAGCAATAGATAGCGTTTGGTTGGGAAATTGACACCTTCTTCTTCTCACTTTGGGACCATCTGCTTACTGTAACCAGGGGAAACACTTTGTCGCAAGTAGTGATGACATGTACAGCCCGGTTATCATTCCAAACTATAGCTAAAATGTCATTGTTGATGTCAGTTCGATAGTCGTATGCTCCTCGTTCTTTTTTGTCCATGAGTTTACTCTCAGCAGTAGGGCATTTTCTCAATCGATTGGACATAATTGTACCGGTATAGCCCATTCCTTCAACCTTTAGTTTGTTAGCCAATGACATGGTCGAGAAAAATCGGTCAGAATATATTTTGTAAGGAGCTTTGGGGAGATTTCTGACCAGCATCAATACAACGTGTTCACCTAATGACACATTCCGTGGACGGGAGGCATCCTTACCACTATATGGATGAAATTGAATGAGATAACCATTTGGAATGCAAATGCACCACATTTTATATCCAAATCGTATGGGTTTCCCTCTTATGAATTGTTTGGCACTATGTCTGCCGAAATAAGGAATCATGCTCTCATCTACAGACATTTTTTCCTCGAGAATCGCTAATTTCAGGAACCGTTCAAGAGGTGTCAGTTTTGCAAATTTATCATTAGGGGTGAGGTTATTATTATCTGCACAATGAATATACTGTTTTATAGTTTCAAATCTATTCCTGCGCATTGCTTTACTCACCATGTCGTTATAGGTTTCTGAATATATTTCCCACAGCATCCTCCAGCGAGGTAAAGTGACATAGCCAGACAAAATCAAAATGCCTAGGAAGCATTTTATTTCATCCTCTGTAACATGAAACATATGGTCTCCTTTGTGGTTTGCGTAATTCACTGTCATTTGTTGCAAGTGGGCCATGACAGTTTCGTCAAAAAACAATTCGAAACATTCAACTGGTCCAGGTACTGCACCAGCGAATGAAATCTCTTTGAAGTCGGCGGGGAAATCTGCAAAGACGGGTGAGATTTCAACCTTTCTCCACCTTGATTCTTCCAAACTAGAGGACGATGCTCTAGTGGCATATTGACTATGAGCCAATGGTGGTACAAGAGATGGTTCACTCGAAGACGATGATGCTTGTCTAGGTACCTACTAGTGGCTTCAAAGAATCAGGTGTTGAATGTGGCAAATGAGGAAGAGGTTGCGATGAATGCGCTATTAGTTGAGACGAATCCTCAGTTTGGGAAGAATAAGGCTATTCCGAACCTGGTTGCTCGTTTCTGCTTGAGTCAATGTCATCCAAATCCAGGTAACTGAGGTCATCGTGCAGATATACATCATTCCCTCCTACCTTTTGCAAACGGGCTTCTGCACGAGTGGTCAATTGCTTACCTCATAAATTATTGTGTGTACCACCCATATCTTCGTCAGCGCTGTCTTCTTCGGTTTCATCACCGTCATCAGGAGGGCTCATAAAAATATCAGCTTCCGTGAAATTGTCATCCTCCTCTAGGACTGCGAGCAATTCAGCAGTTTTCCACAAAGACAGTCTGAAACGATTGACATTCGTCTCTAAGATAATAGCAGTCATTATCTACAAACCCTACAGTTACTATCAATGACATTGGATTCGCAACTACCAAGCCGGAAGATGGGAAATTCTTCATGAACCAGCGTTTGACTCCTTACTATCGTCACCTGCATTGGCTTGCTCGTCAAACCAAAACCATCGGCTATAAGTTCTGCTGGGTGAAACATGGATGTATCTATCTTCGAGAACACGAGAAAGCAACCCCAATCAGGATTTCATCAGAGGCTGACATACCAACTTCATCAAGCAAAACTACACCTAAAAGGAGAGCTAAATCTGACAATACCATCATCTCTTCTTCCGACGACGAAGATTTTGGTGATGCTAAGAACCAGGACCCTTGAACTTCCTTATTTGGATAACTCCGTGGCTCCAACCGGTAAAAATGAATATGGATCTCATTGATTTTACGAGTATTCCTACTTTTTCTAGTCAAACCACCTCAGAACTTAATAACTACCTAACTTCAACTAATCTCACTCTCATGAACTACAACATTCGCAGTATTAAAAAACATTTCGACGAATTTTCTCTGTTGTTAGACAGCTTATCTTTTCAGCCTACTATTATTGGCTTAACTGAAACTCAACTTAGTACTAGCATCCCGTTTAATTTACCTGGCTATAATTCTCATCACTTTCTTTGCAAACACACCAGTCATGATTCTCTGAGTGTATTTGTTAATAGCCATATAAATAACTATACCATATCGCAAATCCAGTTTAATAGTTGTAATGCGGCCAAGTTACTTTTTGAAATTCGAGGAAAAACATTCTCTGTGCTAGTGATATACCGCTCTCCATCCTTAAACCCTGATCTACTCAGTATTGAACTAGATTCATACCTGAAACATGATTTTGAAAAAACCGACTTCTCTTTCTTGCTCGGAGACATTAATATCAACATACTAAACGCAAATTGCACCGTAGATAATTATTTGGATATTGTACTACAACAAGGTTTTTTATCTGTAATTAATGCTCCAACTCGGTTCGAGAGCATTGAACCTTCATGTCTCGACCACATATTTTTTCGGAGCACTCCTGGCTGTGATGTCAAAGGAGCCACCCTACAATTTCACTCAACTGACCACATCCCCACTTTCTTGGAGTTGGCTTTCCCTCTTGACCTAGTGAATCACTCGACCAATTCAAATCAACCAAATCAACAGATTATACAACAAATTAACTACTCCAAACTTGTCGAGAGTCTAGCTCTGGAAGGTTGGGATGGGGTCACTAGCGAAACATCTCCTGCTGTAGCCCTTGATAAATTCTATGACACATTAAATAAATGCATCGATGAAAATAGCTCCTCCATGAAATTGACCAGCAAAAATCGAAAACTCAAGCCCTGGATGACTGCTGGTATTCTCACATCGATTAAAAGAAGAGATATTCTTTATAAAAAATACTCTGTTCATAGGAGGCAATGCACTAAACATAATCTGCCTGAAAATCCTGAATTAAGAAGACGTTTTGTCTCGTATAGAAACTGGATTAACCGGTTAGTTAAAACACAACGTGAATCTTATTATGAGCATGAACTTAAAAATTCACCTAGCCCGAAGAAATCATGGGCCATAATTAATGAACTTACACAAAGAAAAATTAAAAATAATCATAAAATATCCGAACTTATTGTAAACAATAGGAAAATAACCGATAAAACTGAGATAGCAAATGTGTTAAATGAATATTTTATTAATGTCGCGAGTAATCTGGCTTCTAATAAACGGCTCAAGCTTCCAAATGCGGAGAAGGTGGACCAAACTATAAATTCATTTGCTGAAATCACAGAGAGAGAACTACTGCTTTATATAAATTCTCTTAAATCCCAATCGTCAACAGGCCCCGATGGCATAAGTGCAAAAACTCTTAAAATATGTAAAGAACACATTGTTCACCCGCTGTGTTATATCTTCAATTTATGCCTCCAAAATGGGTCGATCCCTGATCGGCTTAAAATTGCTTATGTCACCCCGGTATTCAAAGCTGGCAGTAAAACAGACACAAACAATTACCGCCCTATTTCCAATATTTGTCAACTTGCCAAAATACTTGAAAAATGTATAAAGTCCAGACTGAACAGCTACCTTGACAAAATCAATTTCTTTTCGAAAAACCAGTTTGGATTCCAAGCCAATAAATCAACGGAGGATGCTGTGTTTCACCTGACCAAAAATATTATTGAAAATTTTGAAAGCCATTTAAAATCAATTGCAATATTTCTAGACTTACGTAAGGCATTTGACACAGTAAACCATGCCATTTTGATTCAGAAGTTGGAGAATATGGGACTGACTGGACCGTGTATATGTTTATTTAAAAATTATTTAACTAACCGAGTACAGCTAACTAAAAATGATGATGTGAAAAGCCATCCTATGCAGATACTTCACGGTGTCCCCCAAGGAACCGTCTTAGGACCAATTCTTTTCCTAATTTATATAAACAGCTTATGCTCCCTCCCAGTTACTGGTTCCATATTTTCCTACGCTGATGACACAAGCATAGTCGTATCATCTAGTACATGGGAAGACATAAAAATTACAGCTGAAAATTGCCTGCTCCAAATACAAAATCATCTTGATGATAACTTGCTATCCCTCAATCTACAAAAAACCCACTACATATGCTTCTCACCCACGAAAAGAGGATCACCTCCTCCTAGTTTCTGCTTACAATACCACAATTCGTCGTGTGATAAAAATCCTTGTGACTGCCCAAAAATGGACCAAATAGTCTCCACTAAATACCTCGGTATACAAATAGATAAATTTCTCAAATGGACTGAACACATTGATATTATTTCTAGGAAAATTAGACACTCATCTTATATATTTTACCGAATTAAAAATATTTGTTCAAGACGTTTCATGCGTACGGTATACATGTCGCTCATACATTCTTACCTTACGTATAATATAACGTCTTGGGGCTCTGCTCTGAAAAGCCATCTAAAATCTGTTCAATCAGCACAAAATTTAATAGTTCGAATTTCAAAACTTAACTTTGCGACTGATAAAATATTTAATGTCCATGAAATATTCATCAATCAGACAATTAAATTCTTTCTCAAGAAACCAGAGCTCCTAGTTCCCTCAGAGCAGAGCGCATACCATAATACCCGATGTCCAAATAAATATCTCCTACCATATCGATCACTACAAGTTACGCAGAATCATATCACCTATATTGGCCCAAAACTTATAAATAAAATACCTACCTTTATACTAGCGCTGCCACAAACCAGAAAATTTCTTTCTATCAAAGAATGGATTGTAAAGGAAACCATTTCCTCTTGAAAAATGAACTCTACTTAACTACTCATAATTTGATTATAATTATCTACATTTTATATTTTATTCAAGCTTTTGGTGCTGTAACCTATGTTATTCTGAACTTACGTGAGCGTCAACAATTGTAAATTTATATCTCTTGTAAGTACCCACGCTCAGACCTATAGTCTTGTGGGATTTTCATGTTGTGTAAAAGACTGAATATTTATTGTACCTGTTGCCTGTTCACATTTTTATGAAAATAAAGTATTTAAAAAAAAAAAAAAAAAAAAAAATGATTCTAAATGAGTTGCTAAATATTTCCTGATAAAGCAGTGACAAGAGGTTGGTTAGTGGTGGGGAAGAATGGGGATGTTTTTGTTCGAATTTGTAATGCTTCGGGTGGAATAAAAGATTTGAATTGGGAAAAAATCAAGACTTCTTCCATCAAAGAGATGTGAACGTACAGTACCCGTTCATGTCCAATGTTCCCATTTGGGAACATCACCGAAAATACGATCATATCTATGAGTGAGATAAAAACTTTAGGTCAATACCTCTTCAGCATTATCAGTTAACATTTAACCTACAGAGAAACCAAAGATATGTTGAAAGAAAAATAAATATAGTAAATATAATACTCACCCTTTCTTGGACATCTTGATCTCAAAACCGAACTAAAAACTTGAAACTTATTGGAATCACACAGAACGGCTTCTGAAACGCAACTGAGCGTCAAGGAGACTGACCTGGATTAGGGTTAGGACGTGAACAAGCCATCCTGGCTCAAAGGTCACTCTTGTTGTCAAAAACTTCGAAATACCAAGACAAGGTCCATTGTTCCCAAATGGGAACACTGGGAAAAAATGGGTTTTAAACCAATTTCTGAACAGGGGGCAAAAATTAGCAGTTTTTCTGCACAAATTTACTACTGCATCATACTATTGGACGTCAGGGCAGATAAGTTGAAAATCGGAATGTCTAATAGAGATAGCCACAGACCAACGCTTCAGTTCATGACATTCGCCATCAAATCCTGGAAGAAGGTTCTTATAAAATAATAACTAAAGCCACTTCCGGAAATTTTCAAAATTTGAACATTAATTACCTAACAGTTCTTTGAGCAGAGGGTCAAAATAAGCATACTTTCTGAATCTACGATTCTTAGTGCAACTAAAAATACTAACTAAGAGAAATACCCGTTTCAAAAAATCATTGACATTTGAACAGTCACCTACTACCTAAGAGTTCATAAACAGTGGACAAACATTTGCACACTTTCTGAACCAACTATAGTGCAAGTCGGTGTGGGAGCAATTTCCAAATATGATTATATGAACAAATACGTGCATGAGTAACAATTTTTTGAACAGTGGACAGAAATATGCAGACTCCTGTGCCAGTTTATTACTGACATCCAGTTCATTTATTTTAAGGACAGGGAAGTTGAAAAATCTCTCTACCCCCCACAAGCAGCCAGGGCCGCCCAGAGCTGGGAAGGGCACCGGGGATGAATTATCATCAGGCCCCTCCCCACACCAATTTTATAACTTATAAACAGGAGTACTGCACGTACTATTCTACCCTTATTTATTAAGAAAGTAATTGAGCTCATTTATAAAAAGATAATTTTTAGTTTGCACAATAACCCTACAAATAGGGCTCCCGGGCCCCAGGGTTGAATTCTCATCAGGCCCCTCCCCACACCAATTTATTAACTTATAAACAGGAGAAGTGCACGTACTGTTCTACCCTTATTTATTAAGAAAGTAATTGAGCTCAATTATAAAAAGTTAATTATTAGTTTGCACAATAACCGTACAAATAGGGCCTGCGCCGGGCTCCGGGGATCCCCCCCCCAACCCACACCCAATGGTTGGCCCTGCGAGCAGCCAGAAACTCCTGGAAATGAGAATCCGACGGCAACAGTCAATTTTTGGATTTGTATTCTCTAGAGTCCAACACAAGCGCCTATTAAGCCACTTTTTGAAAATGTTCAAAACTTGAACAACATTTATTTGGAACAGTAAACAAACAATTTTGCACACTTTTGGAACCAATTACCCGAAATTTCTACGTTAATATTGCTGAGAAATCCGTTTTCCGAATTGAAATACCACGCTCTGTTCTCAAATAAGAAGTAGACGAAATTTGGCCCCGATGGTGCTGCCATCTTTTATCACAAATTCTCACCAAAACTTCGTGACATAGCGTTAAGGATTTTCTACCATGCCAAAAATTCGTTAAGCCATCTATGTTCCCACTGATTCTTTTTACAATTTAGGATCCATAGAATACTGATACTTCTTATAGGATCCATACCATTCCAACATCTTTTTAGTAGAGACAACTTGAATTACCATAATTTCATTGTCTCTACGTTGCAAATATTGTATTCACTGGTCTCTCCCAATGGTCCAGTGTCTACTGTTTAGGGGCAATCAATATATTATTTTCGTTTGTTGGTGCCGCTGCTTTACGACAGACGCCATTTTGTTTGTAATTGTTACGCATAGGGACGACGATACCATCTGAGTATCGATACTCCTTTCGATACGATACTTTCCCCGAGGTATCGATACTCGATATTATCGGTCAAAAAGTATCGATATTCCGATAATATCGGATCAAAAGTATCGATACTCGATACCGATACCGATACCAAGTCTAAGGGCGAAAATTCAGAAAAACCCTTTCTTTTGATGGAATTTAAAAAAAAAAAGGAAAAGAATTGAGAGAAATTGCTGCTATGTGAAAAGGATGCCTTAAAAGTGACCAGCATATTATTGAGTTTGAGGGTACTTAGGTATCGCGATTTTCCTGAAAGATTGGCATTTCCGGTATTATGCTTGATTTCCAGCTACCTATTTTCGAAAATCAAGTATTTACATAATCATATTATAATTAATAGGTGGGCACGAACGAGTATTTCCTCGCAATAATGTCATCTTCCTTGGTAAAATATCGGTGAAAAGTATTGGTGGAAAGTATCGATAATATCGATACTCTCGGACGGAAGTATCGATACCACAAAAGTATTGAATGAAAAGTATCGATACAAATATCGGAAATATCGGGAGCAAAGTATCGATACTCCGATATATCGGAAGTATCGGAACGTCCCTCTAGTTACGCACAATATGGTGGAGGTCGAGGAAATGGTGTAACCTGTTTTTTGTTTAATTTTCTAATTCGTTTCATCCTAGTATTGTTGAGGTATCGCGTTGACATCGTAAAATCATATTTAGACGTTTTGGATCCGAAAGCGGGAGTTCGGTTCTGTGCATATTATATTATTCGTTCGATTCTCCGCTCCGTTGGCACTAACCCAAGAAGCATCACCACCTCTGGGTTAACTTGTATTTGACCGATTCTGGTATGTTTTTCTTTGACATCCGATTCATTAATTTTGTTACTTTTGAAACTCTGTAGTTTATTGTGATATAACGGTTAATTTAGTATACCTATACTTACCTATGTACATACCTTATCACTTGCTTAGATGATAGTTCAGTGCGTCCCCAAAATGGACGAGGAAGAAGATTTGGAAGCTCTTCGCCTTGCTGCTCTTCAGACGATCAAGCCCAGGGCAATGGAAATTAAGAAACCTTACGTTGGTCATCGAAGTTACCACCATTCTAATAATTACCATTACCAACCACACCACCATCTAAATAAGGTTAGTCGTCACCTACCCTCGCCATCTGAGTCCTATGATTGTAATAAGTAGATAGCTGTGCTAATTTCAATTGATTAGGGTGCCAACTTCAATAGCCAGGTCTCCTCTCTCTCGCAGACACTGGAATTATGTAAACAGGGTGTCGGTTAAGGTCGTACCACCGGTCAGGGGTCGATTCTACAACCAATTTCTGGCAGTGTCCTATAACTTTTTTTCACCGCTCAAAATCCGAGTTTTTCCACGTTTAAGGTTTTTGACATTTCATGTCTTTACTATGGCACATAACTCAAAAAGTGTGACGAAGAAAGCGTTATGAAAAATTTCTTATGATTTTCACTTAAACCGATTCGTTGCTACGGAACTTTAACTTCGCCAGTTATCATCGTACAAAAATCGTTCACCACTCGTTGGATAGCTCTCGATTTACCTAACCATGTTACGTTAACCACTGCGGAGTGCGTGGCCGACAAGCTGCGGTATGAGCGTGATTGTTTAAATAATGTTTACACACAGGTGATCATTCTCAATAATTTATATTGTGAACACGATTGCAAGCTTATAAGTAAAGACATAATGTTAAGACCAAACAACCGGTAAACAAATTATCTCTAGGAGATGTACGAGTCCTGGAGATGAAGCTCGGACTGTGTTTATGTTTAACAAAATTTTCATGAAGTGCACTCGTGAGTGTGGGTGCGGGAGGGGGCGCAGACATAAAATGTCCCTCGTGGTTACGTACTTGTACGAAAGCTGTACCTTTCATTTCACTCCACATCAACAATTTTGTTTTGTAATCAACAGAATGGTCGTCATCGATATGAGTTTCTTTTCCGTTTCAAGGTACGTAGATTCCAAAAATGCAATGTCCGTACGCCGTATCACGTGTACCGGCTTCAATTTCGGTCTAAAAAAATCGTTAAAAGTCTCGTTGTATAAATCCAACGAGTGGTGAACGATTTTTGTACGATGATACCTGGCGAAGTTAAAGTTCTGTAGCAACGAATCGGTTGTACGTGAAAATCATTAGAAATTTTTCATAACGCTTTCTTCGTCACACTTTTTGAGTTATGTGCCATAGTAAAGACATAAAATGTCAAAATAGGTAGGTACTTTTTGTGTTTTAGTAACATATTAGTAGAATGAGCTTTTGAGGTATCGTTTTCCATGTTTTTGGGGACGAAAAGACCGAACGTGAAGTCGATTTTGACCAAGGAGTGGAAAATTGAGGTTGTACGAGATGTTCAGCTCCCAAAATTGATTTTTTATGAGTCAAAAACCTGGGAAATCGTCTGAAATCACAATCAGTTTGTAGAATAAGACAAGAAAAAGTGTCAACATTTGGATCAAGAAGATTAAATGGTACTATCAATGATCAAAGATGATGTAGAAAAAAAGGGAGCGTACCTAATTCAAGTTTTGGGGGCCAAAATTTGTGGTAACCACCAGAAATAGCTAGGTATTGCAATTATTTTATATGAAAGAAACAATAAATGAACAGCCAGCATTTCTGTAGGTATGTCCAGTAGAATATAAACCCATGTGACAAGGACTTTGCAGCATTTTCTTTTCCGTTTCAAGGTGCGTAGATTCCAAAAATGCAATGTCCGTCCGCCGTATCACGTGTACCGGCTTCGTTTTAGGTAAAAAAAAATCGTTCTTTCGCACACATGCTCCATTTGGGCCCTAGTTGTGTCCCGAAACTTTTCAGCCCGATCGGAATATACCCAGGGGTGTTATGAGTGAAAATGTGTGTAAAAATAGGTACTTTTTGCGTTTTAGCAACATGTTGGTAACATGAGCTTTTAAGGTATCGTTTTTCATGTTTTTGGGGACGAGAAGACTGAATATGAAGTCGATTTTGACCAAAGAGTGGAAAATCGAGGTTGTACCAGATGTTCAGCTCCCAAATTTGATTTTTTATGAGTGAAAAACCTGGGAAACCGTCTGAAATCATCATCAATTTTTGGCATAGCACTAGGAAAAGTTTCAAGACGTGGATCAAGACGATTAAATGGCACTACCAATGATCAAGGATAATATGGGGGGAAAAAAGGAGCGTACCTAATTCAAGTTTTGGGGGCCAAAATTGGTGGAAACCTCCAGAAATAGCTATTTCAATTATTTTACATGAAAGTAACAATAAATGAACAGCCAGCATTTCTGTAGGTATGTCCAGTAGAATAATAAACCCATGTGACAAGGACTTTGCAGCGTTTTGGTTTATTATTCTGGGAATAATACACCTATGTTTTCGCTCAGCAAAACATTTTTATAACACCCCCTCAATCTTGCTTCTTTTCCATTTCAAGGTGCGTAGATTCGAAAACACAGGTGTATTATTCACAGAATAATAAACGAAAATGCAATGTCCGTCCGCCGTAATACGTGTACTGGCCTCATTTTCGGTCTAAAAAAGTCGTTCTTTCGCACACATGCTCCATTTGGGCCCTAGTTGTGTCCCGAAACTTTTCAGCCCGATCGGAATATACCCAGGGGTGTTATGAGTGAAAATGTGCACAAAAATAGGTACTTTTTGTGTTTTAGTAGCATGTTAGTAACATGAGCTTTTGAGGTATCGTTTTCCATATTTTTAGGGACGAGAAGACCGAATATGAAGTCGATTTTGACCAAAGAGTGGAAAATCGAGGTTCTACCAAATGTTCAGCTCCCAAAATTGATTTTTTATGAGTCAAAAACCTGGGAAATCGTCTGAAATCACCATCAGTTTGTATAATAACACTGTAAGTAGTATCAACACGTGGATCAAGACAATTGAATGGCACTACCTATGATCAAAGATGAATTGGAAAAAAAAGATAGTACCTAATTCGTGTTTTAGAGGCCAAAAATGGTGGAAACCAACAGAAACAACTATTTCAATTATTTCACCTGATATATCAATAAATGAACAGCCAACATTTCTGTAGGTATGTCCAGTAGAATAATAAACCCATGTGACAAGGACTTTGCAGCGTTTTTCTTTTTCAAATTATCTTTGAAATGTCCCTGTCAACCTTACAAGATACCCTAAACATCTTGGAGGATAAAATAATATTCAAGTAAAATATTGATGGGCAGATATCGTTCCAAAATAAGACAACTATTTTATCGTTTTCCATGTTTTTGGGGACGAGAAGACCGAATATGAAGTCGATTTTGACCAAGGAGTGGAAAATTGAGGTTTTACCAGATGTTCAGCTCCCAAAATTGATTTTTTATGAGTCAAAAACCTGCGAAATTGTCTGAAATCACCATCAATTTGTAGAATAACACTAGGAAAAGTGTCAATACGTGGATCCAGACGACTAAATAGCACTATCAATGATCAAAGATAATTTGAAGAAAGAAAAAAAAAGGAGCGCACCTAATTCAAGTTTTGGGGGCCAAAATTGGTGGAAACCACCAGAAATAGCTATTTCAATTATTTTACATGGAAGCAACAATAAATGAACAGCCAGCATTTCAGTAGGTATGTCCAGTAGAGTAATAAACACATGTGACAAGGACTTTGCAGCGTTTTTCTTTTTCAAATTATCTTTGAAATGTCCCTGTCAACCTTACAAGATACCCTAAACATCTTGGAGGATAAAATAATATTCAAGTAAAATAATGATGGGCAGATAGTTGATATCTTTCCAAAATAAGAAAATTATTTTATAAAAATAAGATTATGATCTTATCAAATATTACGATATCCGATGGAAGACAAAATGATTAACCCTAATTATCAAGAGGCACCCTAATGCCAGTGTCAACCTTACAAGATACCCTAAACATCTTGGAGGATAAACTAATATTTAAGTAAAATATTGATGGATCATTGGTAGTGCTGTTTAATCGTCTTGATTCACGTGTTGACATTTTCCCCAGTGTTATTGTACAAATGAATGGTGATTTCAGACGATTTCCCAGGTTTTTGACTCATAAAAAATCAATTTTGCGAGCTGAACACCTGGTAGAACCTCAATTTTCCACTCCGGTCAAAATCGTCTTCATATTCGATCTTCCCGTCCCAAAAAACATGGAAAACGATACCTCAAAAGCCCATGTTACTAAAACAAAAAATACCTATGTGTACATCCATTTTCACTCATAACACCCCTGGGTATATTCCGATCGGGCTGCAAAGTTTCGGGACACAACTAGAGCCCAAATGGAGCCTGTGTGCGAAAGAACGAATCTTTCAAACCGAAAGCGAAGTAGTTATGCGTGATACGGCGGACATCATTTTGGTTTATTATTTTCAATAATGAACCATTGGAATCGAGCATGAAAAAAAAATTCTTACCCCCCCTCAAAATTTGATGGTTTACGTTTCAAGGTATGTAGAATCCAAAACTGCAATAAAAATATTTCTGTCTGTCCGCCGTACGCCGTACGGGCCACTTTTCTTAGTTACCATGAAAAAAAATTGATGAAATTCGGGTTATAGGTTCCGTTCGGCGTCTAGTTGGTCCTCGAAGCTCGACGTTACTGTGAGTCATCTCTAAGGGGTTCAAAATAGGGGTTGAAATTTTCAAAACGCCTATACCATTTTTTTACGTAAATATTTTTACGGTTTTAAATAGTTCTTGAACTTGCGAGTTTTTTAAGACCATCCGGAGCATCGTACGTCCAGCCGTTCGTTCACAGTAAGGCCCCGAAGTTTGCACCGACAGGTATTTTCGACTCCAGTTTGAATGAAATTGTATACAATTCAAACCAAATCTCGTAACCAGAGACGCGCCCACAATAGGAATTTGTGAATACGGCCAATCATTGGTAGGGATCACCTGATTATATTGGCGGAGTATGAAGTCGAGTTGGTTGTTCTGTGATATTATTTAATTTGAAAAATGATGGCTCTTTTGGAGTTTGTTGGTAGGTAGTGAAACTTGAACAAACGTTGAAGTATTATTGATGGGTAAATTATTACTACGGTAAATTATTACTCAACGGTAAATTATTACACAACGGTTCATTATACCATCTACGTAGAAGGGGCTGGAGTTTGTTGGTAGGTACTTTTGCAACTTTTTCACTCCTCATCAACAATTTCTTTTCAGAACTTCATTATGTGTGTTTCTTTTTGTTAGGTACTGTTTGTCATCGGCAGAATTATTTTAGCAACATTTAACTCGTGATTTAGGTAGGTACCTAGTAACGAGTACGGGGTTAGGTACTAACCTACGGAGGGTCTGCGATCTACATAATATGTATAGAATAATACATATCATATTATATAGACGGGTTATCTATACATAGAGCTGTGATCTGTAACAGAAGGGTATTCTATACAAAATAATAAACCGTTGTGCAGGGATTTGCAGCGTTTTTGGAATCTACGCACTTTGAAACTTTAAAGAAAAAATTTTGAGGGGGTGTCATGAAGATTTTTTGCTGAGCGATTACATAGGTGTATCATTCACAAATCCAAAGTACCTATTTTTATAGCCATTTTTACTCATAACATACGTGGGTATATTCCGATCAGGCTGCAAAGTTTCGGGACACAAGTAGGGCCCAAATGGAGCGTGTGTGCGAAAGAACGATTGTTTTAGAAGTAGTTATGCATGGTGCGGCTTGAGGCGGACGGAAATGCATTCTTGATCTTGAAACGTAAAAGAAAAAAATTTGAGGGGGTATTACAAAACTTTTTTGCTAAGAGAGTAGATGGGTGTATTATTCACAGATTAATAAACCAAAATGCAATGTCCATCCGCTGTACCATGCATCTCCATCGATTTCTGTCTAAAAAAATCGGTCTTTCTTAAAGAGGCTCCATTTGGGCCCTAGTGTTGTCTCGAAACTTTTCAGCCCGATCTGAATATACCGAAGGGTGTCATGGGCAGGGGCGTTGCGTCCATAAGGCCACTTGGGCCACTGCCCTGGCATCCAGAAACACTAAGAGTAAAAAAAACTCAACCATGTGTTCAGTTGGTATTTGAATTTCCCTCCGTAAACTGTACGTCTAGTATTTTTCACAATGTTCAACAGCGACTCGACAGAGTTCTATGGCTATGGATATTCAATATGTGGTTCTGTCATGTTGGCTCCATGTAGCTCCACAGCTATGTTATTGGAATACAGTAATCGATGTCGTGCAGTCGAAATCGGAACTTAGGCTCTTGAAACTGGCAGGTCCTGGGACCTGGTGTCGCCATGGCAACCGAGAAAAGTGGCCCGTCCGCGCAAGCTCAGTTCAGTAAAAATGTCCATGCCATGCCTACATTGGGCCACTGCCCCAGAATCTGATTTCAATCCCAAAATCGTTCATTTCACTATCGATTCGATCCCTTTCAAATTTAATTATTTTTTAAATTTAATTTTTGTGCGTCAAATTTTGCGCGTTTTGCATTCAGTCTAGTTCTGATGGCAGATTTGTATTTGTGGTACCTACGTGTGTCTTGTCCTGTCTGTGGTCTTGTGGATTGATCAGTGTCAACACACAGATAACTATCTAGCTTCTAGTCAATAGCTTCTCCATTCAAGATTCAGGTAGGTACCAGCTGACTGATCATTGTTTTGGTGTATTTTAGTTTACCATATTTTTGTAACACATGAATTCAGTGGCTAATTTGCAGTAGAAATCGCCGACGTTTTGCTGAATGTCACTGCTATCAGTAAATAAGGGAATATCAGTAATATCAGTAAATAAGGGAAGGGTGTTGTTGCCTTGAGGTATATTGTAGACATATCTGTGGGTTTTGTGTTCTGGTCTGGTGCCCCATCTTTTTCAGACCCCACGCACCGCTACTGGTCATGGGTGAAAAATGGGTTTTTGGTGTTTAGTAACATGAGCTTGTGAGGTATCTTTTCCATTTTTTTTGGACGAGGAGACCGAATATGAAGTCAATTTTGAACGAAGAGCGAAAAATCGACGTTTAGCGAAGTTTCAAATTTACGTTAAAATTTGGTCTAAAATCGTCGTTCTTCCGCACTAAGTTTGGATCCCCATTTGGGAACACATTTGGCTCCTAGTTGCGCTCCGAAGCTCGGTAGCCCGATCAAAATACACCGAGGAGTGTTGCGGGTGAAAAATGGGTGTAAAAATAGGGGTTTTCGATGTTTTAGTGAAAATAAGCTTGTGAGGTATGGTTTTCTATGGTTTTTAGGGCGAGAAGACCAAATATGAAGTTGATTTTGACCAGAGAGTGAGAACTGAGGTTGTAACGAAGGTTCAGCTTCAGAAATTAAGTTTTTATGAGTCAAAAGCCTGGGACATTGTCTGAAATTACCATAAACTTGTATAATGGCAGTAGAACTAGTTTCAACAGGTGGCTGGAGACAATTAAATGACTATCAATGGTCACAGATGGTTTTGTCAAAAATAGGAGCTTATTTCATGTTTTTGGAGCCCAAAATTTGTAGAAAACATCAACAATAGCTATTTCAATAATTTCACACGAAAGAAACAATAAATGTATTTCCAGCATTTGTGTAGGCATGTCCAATAGAATAATAAAGGTGCGTTTTCCTATCGACGGGTTTTTTCCGCCGCGTGGGACGGAGGACGCCGACGGGATCACGTCGCCCACTTCTCAAAGGGGAAAGTACGGTTCTGTTTTCCTGTCAAGCGGACTACGTCTCACGCCGGCGCATTCCGCCAGCGTAAGACGCCTGCGTGCTCCACGAGGAGTCAGTCCGCTTCACGCCGCAGCGTCTTTTCGTTAATACGTGAGTGAATTTATCATTTTTGCAATGCCGGGTGATCGATTTTCTGCGGAAGACGATGAGAGGTTGATAGAGTTGGTGTCGGGGCGCCCAATGTTATGGAACATGGCCAACGAGGAGGTGTCGCGTGATAAGGGTAGTGTACACTCCTTCATCTTCTCTTCGTAGAAAAACATTACTCGTTGGCTTCCGTCGGTGGAGTTCGGAATCAATTAAACAATTTTCTTCACTGTCCAAAACATTATAATAATGTTCTATTATTGCGAGAAAACACAGTTTTTCAACACGAGAAGACATCCTACCACCTCGAGTCCTCAAAACGAAATGGTTGACGCCGTCAGACGTGAACTTTTGTCACGCTGATTGGAAAACATAACACGCTGCGTGGTACTTCACTCCCCACCCGACGGGATTCGCCAGCGTCTTCCGTCCCACGCAGCGGAAAAAACTCGTCGATAGGAAAACGCACCTTAAACCCATGTGACAAGCACTTCACAGCGTTTTGTTTTTTTGTGTTTGAGTAACATGAGCTTGTGAGGTATCGTTTTCCATGTTTTTTAGGACGAGGAGACCGAATATGAAGTCGATTTTGACCAAAGAGTGGAAAATTGAGGTTACAAGGAAGTTTCAGCCTTAAGTTTATGGTAAAATTTGGTGTAAAATCGTCGTTCTTCCGAACACAGTTTGGGTCATACTTGTGCTCCAAAGCTTGGCAGCCTGATCAAAATACACCCAGGGGTTTGTTGAGGTTTTAGTAACATGAGCTTGTGAGGTATCGTTTTCCATGTTTTTTAGTGCGACAATAGCGGATATGAAGTTGATTTTGACCAAAGAATGAAGAATTGAGGTTGTAACGAAGGTTCTGCTCTCAAAATTTATTTTTTGTGAGTCAAAAACCTGAGTTCACCATAAACATGTATAATTGTACAATCAACTTACCTTCTGGGAAAGTCGATTGAAATTATATATAGGTAATTGGAGGAAGAGATTGTTTACTGGCAGCAGCGCTCCTGGTGCGGAAGTTCGGAATTTTTTAAAGAAAAACTAAAAACTAAAGTTTTTCGCGTGGTTATGTTGGTTCTTCTGTGGCCCCCCGGTCCTCCACTCCCACTCTCCTTCATGACGCCATTGAAGTTCGAAGACATGCTGGTGGAGGCATGGGTAGGGTGGTGAAGTCCCCCAACCAGACTTCACGGGTGGGAGTGTAACAATCTCTTCCTCCAATTACCTATACATATATAATTTCAATCGACTTTCCCAGAAGGTAAGTTGATTGTACAATTATATGGCGGTAATTTTCGGAAGAGATTGTTTACTGGCAGCTGTTCAAAGATTCCTCCACCAGCTCCCCAGGGCACTGAGAAAAGGAAAAAAGGCACCCATCAAGACATGAGGACTGGTAGGCAGTTGTATCATTCATGGCCACATCCTAGGCGTCGGACTCATGTCGAGCACGCCCCCTCCCCTTTTCCATGAATGAAAAGATTAAACAAACGCCAGTAACGGAGACCACATAGGAAGACAGATAGGAAAACATGGAACGAGAACAGGCAGGAGACATCTTGTAGCATTTTATGCAAGAACGAAAAAAGCAGTTCAGTTGAACGGACAGCCGCGAAAGAGCAATTAATGGTATGAAAATAACCAATGTTAGATAACAACTATCAACTATCAAGAAACATATATTAATGTCAGAGAGAAACGGTATAAGATTGCCAATAGGCGAACATATCTAAAGTATGACAACGTGTCAAAGTTAGAGCGCCAAGTGAACATAGATCCCTATAAGAAGATGTCAATATAAACGTCAATATAAAAGGCAATATAAATGGTAATTCGGCCATCAATTAGGCATCAAAATCAAAATAGGCATCAAAATAACAAAATAAATGGTAAGTCGGTCATGCAATGGGCATCAAAATTGTCAGCAAAGGGCTGCAGTCCTGAATTAAACGGAGGACAACACCGCCGTCTCAAAGTCCGCCTGTGAACACAATGGGCGATTGTAAACTGCGTGAAACATATTAGAGTTTTGCGACCATCCTGCCGCTTGAAAAATCGCATTGATGGACACTCCATGGCGAGCCGCCGATGAAACAGCGGCGTGCCGCGTAGAGTGTGCCGAGAAAATACTTAAATCTATACCCGCAGTACCAATAATATCCTTCACCCACCGACTTAGTGTAGGTACTGTCACAGGCCGAAAAGGCTGCCGAAGAGTAACAAACAATGCCGACCCCTGCACATCAACCGTGTCCGCCAGATATCGTTTTAAATTGGAGGCTACGCAAATGGCCGGACGAGAGGGTAAAAAGGGGATGATTATGGAAGGGGCAGTGGCCCCCCGCCTAGACGTTTTTAGCAACCTCGGTATATAAATCCGAACGTCAGAATCCGAAAATACGATATGCGACCGTTCAATCGACCAAATCGTTTGCATCCGTTGACCAGACGCCAGTAACAAAAGTACCACCAATTTTTTAGCTCTAAAGGACAAGGAGTCATCCGAAGCCGACATAAAATACTGTAATACTAGTTGGGGGTCCCAAGTGGAAGTGTACTTGGCTGCTGGTGGCCGCAGCCGAAACACTGCCTTAAGAAATCTCTTCACTAAGTAATCTTGTGATAAGTCAAAATCGGCTACCAACGCAAGGGCAGACCGATGCGTATTGAAAGAATTATATGACTGAGGTGTCTCGTCCAACAGATGTTGGAAGAAGCGTAAAACGTCAGCGGTCGTAAAGGTAAGTGGGTCTGTATGCTCCCTATTACAGAAGTTGATCCACAAATTGTAGGAAGACGCGTATTGCTTAAGCGTGGTCTGAGCAAGAGAACTATGAAGAGTCCCAATAACATCAAGTGGGATACCTTTTTTCATGAAACTTCTCCGGATAAGATTGCCACCATCAATCGCAGGTGAGGCGACGAGGGGTGCCGCATGGAGCTGTAAGGAGAAAACAACAAGGTTTCATTAGGGCCAAGGTATAATATTTGTGAACTAGCCAACTTCATGAAAACTGAAAACCATGGTTGTGTCGGCCACAGTGGGGCCACCACGATTCCCGCAGCTTGGTCCTCCCTGATTTTTTGAAGTACACGGGAGAGTAGCGAAAACGGGGGAAAAGCGTAGAAGAAGTATTGCTTCCAGCAAAAAGTAAATGCATCCACCCCTGCGGCTCCCGCCTGAGGCCGCCAAGAGAAAAATTGGGGACCCTGATGTAGGTCATCCGACGCAAACAAGTCGACTTCAGCCATTCCAAACGTCCGTACAATCGTTTGAAAATATTGAGGTGACAACCCCCACTCCCCACTTGAAAGTTTACGGCGTGACTCAGCGTCCGCCTCCACATTATCTTTCGTGTTAATATAAGAGGCTTTTATCCACAACCCCCTAGATTCACAAAAAAGCCATATGGCCCGAGCCGCGGTATAAAGGTGAGGAAATCGGACACTGCCAAATTTATTTAATACCGCTACCGCCGTCCCATTGTCAACCCTAAGGAGAATGGACCGTCCCCGCCAGTTCCTAGCAAACACCTCCAGAGCATATTTCACTGCTAGTAACTCTTTTTCATTAATGTGGAGACCTTTTTCGTGTTCCTTCCACCATCCACAGGAACGTTCTGACTCCCATGCCGCCCCCCATCCTGTATCAGACGCATCCGAGAAAATTACATAATCATAAGTATCCGATCGAATTTTAGATGGAGGTTTTCCAAAGGCAACGGTCCACCAGAGTAAATCGTCGCGCGATTGATTGGATATAGAACAAGGCCCGTTATAATTATCGTTATGATTCAATAATGCGAGGTACCTATCCCTTTCTAACGACCTAATATACAACTGACTATAGGGGATGGCGGGCATACAAGCTATCAACGTCCCTATCAACGATGCTAAATTTCGAATAGTCCCCTCAGGCGCCTGCAATTTTGAGTTAATCATGGAGAGAACTTTTCGCCTCCTGTCGACGTGAAGGCCTATAGTCATGTTTACTGAATCAAAGAGAAAACCAAGGAAAACAAAATTGCGGGACGGTTCAAAGACACTTTTTTCTTCATTAATAACAAAACCTAGGCTTGTCAACAGACTGGCAGTTGAAGTTAGAGCGCGCACACATTCGTCATGGGTGGGTGCAAGCAGGAGACAATCGTCGAGGTAGTTGATAATTGTTATATTACGCTCCCTCAACATAGCCATGACAGGACGTAAAACTTTATGAAAGCAAAAAGGAGCAGACGCAAGCCCCATAGGGAGAGCGTTCATGCATTAAAACGTATCTTGAAATCTAAACGCTAGGAATTTTCTATCCTCTGGCACGATTGGGATTAAATAATAAGCATCCTTAAGATCCACCGAAGCCCCATACATATTGGGTTCCAACAGATGTAACACCGACCTGTAGTCTTCAAGCTTAAAATGGTTAACAACCACATAGTCATTTAATTTTTTAAAATTTAAAATGAAACGTGATGACCCATTAGGTTTGGGAACCAGAAAAATCGGCGAAAGAAAAACGTTATCATGCCCAGAGATTTCTGAAATTGCCCCCAGCCCCAACAGCTCCTGAATTTTTTTATGCATGGCGTCCATGTCATACATTCGACTGGCAAGCCGAACAGTAATGCCCTCACAAAGTGGCGGGATGACTGAAAAGGGAATTCTATACCCTTTAACCCAGTCCAAAACTGGCTGTGAAGCTGGGGTTGACAACCACCTATCTGCAAAAAGAGCCAAACGGCCCGCATGTCTTACTTGGGTTAATTGTTGCGGTGAGGGCGATTGCGGTTGTAATTGTAGTGTCCTCGTCTCCCCTGCGGCTGGTCCCGAAATGCAGCCTTTGGCTGGGGTTTCCCGGCTGCGGACCGCTGCCCGTTTCCCGAAGGCTGAAGTGGTTTTTTATAACCCGAAGCTGTCGGTTGAGCGGTAGATGTGGGCTCAAAACGTCCAGCAGACGTGTTGTGACGCGGTCTGTAGACCATTTGGGCCGCCTTCGACGCATCCTGGGCCCGACGGATCCACCCCTCCGCCTTTCCTTCAAATAAATATAGCGGGCCCACTTTAGAACGAGAAGCCAACTGTTTGTATTTACCTTTGAAACAGGTCGTGACTCTCGACCTCCTGGTCATCGAGGTTCTGAAAAAACCCGCACACAAAAGGGAGGACGTATCCCAGAGAACATCAAATATTTTGTCTCCTAAATTCGGGCGATCCACATTTTGATTTTCAGTGAGTAACGTCATGGCTTCGCCAATGCCAACTAAGGCCTTCGAGAAAAAACTTTGCGTCGTCGCCATGGACTTATCCGCATTTTTGGTGACGCTAGTCATTACGTCCTCAACAACCTCATCCAATTTGGGGGGCGCCAGAGATGGGCAATGAAAATTCGGGTTGTATTGTTCATTTACCCGTTTATAAAATTCAAGATCGAGACCCTGCCTCATCTGGGACTCCCAGGTGGAGACAATGCTCGGGTGAATACTTACGAGTTGAGGTTCCGCCTTTTTGGCTTTATCCATAATGCGTTGCAGCGTCTCCGGCAATGGCGGTACCGCATGGCGGCCATGCTCGACGGGCTCATCATCGTCCTCTTTGGGACCAATGCCGACTGAAAAATCCGACATCCCGTCATCGGGAAAGCCCTCAAACCCAAAGGAAGAGGTTGATGATACATCATCATCATCGGAAATATCAACGTCCGAGATCGGTTGGTGTAGGTTGTCTCTCGACACCGAATCTAAAGTCGGTGCGAAATCGGACAACCGCGGTCGGCACCACATAGGCGGGATGGCCGCTTCGGAAGTACCCTTTTTAGAAGTACCCGGGACTGAAAATTTATCCCTATTGGGATTTCCTGATTCCGCCAATGGGCCGGAACCTGTGCGTCGTCGTTTCCCCTGATTATGAGAGGAAACCAAAGCCCCAACCCGTTGGTCGGGGGACACACGCCGATCCGGACGCGAACTAACGCGAGCCGAGACACGCTCGGAATCCGACATCGACACTCGCTTACGAACGAAAAATGTCGAAAAAACGAAGAACAACCAATTAACAACGAAAATTACCACTTTAAACACTGTTTTAAAAGGTTTTGAGAACAGAAAATTGAGAACCAACAACAGACATCCGAAAACTTCGCACGCGGAACGAACAATGGCGTCATGAAGGAGAGTAGGAGTGGGACCGGGGGGCCACAGAAGAACCAACATAACCACGCGAAAAACTTTAGTTTTTAGTTTTTCTTTAAAAAATTCCGAACTTCCGCACCAGGAGCGCTGCTGCCAGTAAACAATCTCTTCCGAAAATTACCGCCATATAATAACACTAGAAGTAGTTTCAACCGGTGAATCAGGACAATTTGATGGCACAATCACTGATCAAAGATAATTGGTCAAAAAAGTGATCCTAATCGTGTTTTTGGAGGCCTGGAGGAAAGTAACAAGAAATGTATTTTGAGCATTTCTGTACGTATGTCCAATAGAATTGATGAATAAACGAACTTGTGAAGTTCATTTGTAATTATATCTAGTGGGACACTTGAGAACGTTTACATGTAGTAGTTCCCCGGACTACCCTTCGACAGCCTGTTTTAGAGAAATTCGAATAAGAAAAATTCGAATCTCCCGCCAGACGAAACTTCTCTGTGGGCCGAAGCTCCACGGAACGCTCTGCCAACGGCCGGCCCGCGCTGTTGGTAGCATTGGCGTTCCCCCCCAGCTCCTCACTCGTTGAAAGACAGAACCCCCAGCAACTGCCAGCCATGTCCAAGACAAAGGGGTAGGGTGTGGTGGGTCCTAAACGTTCTCAAGTGTCCCACTAGATATAATTACAAATGAACTTCACAAGTTCGTTTATTCATCAATTATATCTGTGGGACACTTGAGAACGTTTACATGTAGTTTGTTTAAAGAACCAAACCAAGCCAGGCAGTTGCTCTAGGGAAACTGAGAACCAAACAAAAAGAGGGGAAAACCAAGCCCGTCATTGGACTGTGGGAAGTGGCTAGTACCGAACCACCAGGGCCCAACCCATCACTCCTCAGACCCCCGTTCTTGGGCCTAGCTAGTCTACTCCCCGATGTAGTACCCCCCCCCCCCCCCACTTACTGGAAGGGGAGGTAGATTGGTACACTCACCTCCCACCTGATATAAGGGGATAGGTGCAACCAAGGCCATAATGTGCCTTCAACCAAAAACATGTTCTTAATTTTTACGTCTCTGTAACTTCGGGGAAAGATAATAATACACATGGTAAACTGGAAAAGAAGAATTGTAATCAAAATTAAAAACCCCAACACCACCGACAATCAATACTGCCACGATGAACATATGTGGCGCGTAATCACAGAATCAGTGAAACTAAAAATAAAATTTTTAAATCAAACCCCAACGAGAAGTCCGAGCTGGGGACCCGCAGCCTCTTCCTGTCCACCTGGAAAAACAGTGGAACAGATTAGGGACCCAATGCTTGAGCAAACACGTGGGAAATGAACGGTTCATCGTAAGCCAAAGGCCGATTGTAAAAATTGGCAAACACCGCGGAACTCCTTGTCCACCCTGCCGCCCTAAAAATCGTGTCTAAAGTGGCCCCTGCCCTATTTGCGGCCGACACTGATGCGTGCCGTGTTGAATGTGGCGTGAAATGCTCAGCAACCCCCGACTCTCTTAACACCTTAGTCACCCAACCCGATATTGTCTGGTGCGACGCTGCTGTGTATGGGGGTATGGTTATAATAAAGAGCGCCTCTGTTCCTGGGGCCCTCAAGGAGCCGATAACCTTAGATATTCAGACATGAGGGAAGCTACACATATCAGAGGCCGCTGTGGAAAAAAGGGCACGGTGAGGCATGGTTGGGGCTTGTATGGAGCCGAAGTCTTCAACCGACTAGAGATCCGTATCTCCAGGGTCTGCCCTGGCCGGATCTGCGCCTCCGCCAGTTTAATAGAGGCCATAGTCTGCAGCCTCTGTCCAGTCGCCAATAACAGAAGGGTAACTAACTTCTGGGACAGTAATGGCAATCCCACGGGTTTCTCCAACCATTGTAGTACTCCCTGGGGATCCCAAGTGGTATCGTACCGAGCAGAAGGCGGGCGAACATGCGCTACCCCCTTGAGGAAACGGGAAATCAAGGGGTCAGAACCTAGGGGCTCCACCGCAATAAGGGACAGGGCTGACCTGTAAGTGTTGAAAGTTGAATACGACACCAAAGTGGTCTGAAGAATGGTCTGTAGAAAATGAACTACAATCTTGGGTTTGGGATCCCACGGGTCCAACCCTCGATCCCTACAAAATTCCCACCAACGACGAACACATCCGCGGTACTGGGCGTACGTTGCCGGAGACAGAGCGGCCAACATGATGTCCACCGCTGGCGAGGGGATCCCTTGTCTCATGAACGCCTGCCGGACAACCTCCCTGCTATCAATCGCAACCTGTCCGCCCGCGGGTGGGTCTGGTCCCTGAAAGGTAAATATAACAATTTTCTGTTAGGGCCAAAATACTTGGGGCTGAGATCAATAACTCAAAAAAGGTGGGATACCAGGGTTGTGCAGGCCAGTCAGGTACCACAACTATTCCCGTGGATTTCTCCGCGATGATCTTACGGAGCACTTTAAGAATTAGTATGAAGGGTGGAAAAGCGTAAAAATTCCAATCCTTCCACGAAAACGTGAAAGCGTCCACCCCCCACGCCCTAGGGTCTGGATGCCAAGACAGAAACCTGTCGCACTTCGTGTTCGCCGCAGAGGCAAACAGATCGATGTCGGGACTCCCTAGGCAGCCTGTAATACACTGAAATACATCATTACATAACGACCATTCAGTCTCCCCCGGAAGTGCTCGAGAACATTCATCTGCCACCATATTATCCTTGGAGGCGATGTACGACGCAAAAATTACCAATATTCTCTGTTCACACCACCCCCAAATTCTCTTAGATATGTCAAACAGCAGCTGGGAAGCCATAGACCCCTGTCTATTAATACAGCTGATGGCAGTAGTGTTGTCTGCCCTAATAAGGATGCGGCGGTCCCTTTCCTGGTCACAGAAATGCTGGAGGGCTAATTCAACTGCCCTCAACTCTAAAGCATTAATATGCCAACCAGATTCGGCTACTGACCACCAACCGTTGATCGTGTTATCCTCAGTGGTGGCTCCCCAACCTGACAAAGATGCATCTGTAGCAATTGTCAGAGAGAAATCGTCATTATGCAGCCGATTGGACAAGGTCATAATATTGGTACCCCACCACTCAATATCCGGCTGAATGGATAATGGTAAGTAATTGAAACTGCTTATCAAAATCCTGATTGTTTGCCCTCAGCGCCTCCACTTTGATCATCTCCAGATGCATTGTATAAAGTTTTCCGTAGGGAGTCGCTGGCAATGCCGCCACTAGAGTCCCTATGAGGCCAGCCAGATTACGTACCGAGCATGTTTTTAGTTTATAAAAACTTCCTGATCCGCAAGCACTTCTCCTGCAGCAGCGAAATCGTCAAGTTCATAGTATAGACGGAATTCCTAGTATAGAAAGACGGAATTCTATAACTTGGGATTTGGTTAGGCGAAACAATTCTCTGAAAGTTGTGTCGCTGACGACGACATTAATTCGGGCTCGATGAATACGGCCGACGGAGGGCCAAGCACGTTCAACATCTTCATCATCCTCTGATGCGAAGTATCCAAAATTTCAATTAAAAACAGTTGTCACTGTCTACCAACAACAACAACCTGTCGGTTCCTAACATTTCCTTCTTCCCAAATGTAGAGTATTTTGATGGCCTCAGTGGGGCTAACTTCGATGCTATTATATTATATTCTTGCCCTCACACTGATTGGACCACCTTTAGACCTAATCGAAAGATTGAATTCTCTTCTTATTGGTACTACCAAACACTCAATTTAACAGAGAAATAAAACCTAAAAACCGATTTGAAAAGTATGTCGTTCTACCTGCCGCAGTCATTTGGGACTCTGCAAAAATGTTGTAAACTCTTCATTTGAAACGCAGACTCTGCACTTTGCGAAAGATAACCTTGAGGAATCGGATTGTTCAAGACAGGGTAAAACTCGGCAATTCTACTTATTTGCATTTCACTCTTCAAGTCAAGAGCGTTCTTTAGGAACAGAAATTCGTTCGCAAAGTGCTGAGTGTGGATTTGAGGAGTGCAGAGTGAAAGTCTTTAGGACCTCAGCTATCAATCTGAAGTGAGGCAGCCTATTAAATTTAAATTTGAAGAACTTCAAATTAGTTATTGCAAAATTAAAGTTATATAAAGTTGGTTTGCTTCTGCAGTAGGTATTTGGGTTCTTTTGCAACTGGTATGAATGTGTGCGACTGCAAAACCAGCATAAATTAGTTTCACTAGTTTTCTTTATGAGGGAAAAGTAGGTCTAAACTAAAAAAGCTTAAGCATTTGAAACCATTTCATTTTTCAGGTTGAGAAAACAGTAGGTACAGAAATGTTTTACAGTACACCAGTACAAAACACAAACAGTGGGCATAACTTGAGTTAGGATTGTCAGAAAAGTTCGTGAAGACAGTTAATAAATCGTTTGTTGTTTCTCATTTTGGTTAAAGCAAGAAAGTTTAATCAATTCTCCACCCTCACTCTCCATCAAAAATCCGATTCTACAGGTTCTGGTTCATAATTAGAATTTTCATGATCTTCTCCAATGGTGTGTTCTCATAACAGCTTCTCTTTCCTCTTGATTCTCCTGAGCTTGAAAGGTAGGTAGGTATTTGGGTTGCGAAAACGTTGGTGTAATAGGAAAATACATCGAGATCGCGTTTTCACTGTAGCTGTAGCACGTAGTAGGTACCTAAGGTTTTCAACATGTCAGGTTACATTTCCACATGGTCTAGTCGTTTCACAGGATCGAGAGTCTGTGACAGATGTATGCGGCCAAATACGTCAACCGTATGATACGTGCGTTTGGCGCATGAGCAGAACACTTTTCTGAGACATGAGATGACGCATCTGAGCAACGGTATCTCCTAGGAACTCTCTGTTGTAAGTGCGACTGGAAAGCCAGCTATAAATTTGTGAAACTAGATTTTATTATGAGGGGAGAGTAAGTCTAAACTAAAAAACTTGAGTATTGAAACCATATCATTTTTTAGGTTAAGAAAATAGCAGGTAAGAAACAGGTGTACAACAGGTTAAGAAAACAGTAGGTACAGAAATGCTTTACAGTACACCAGTACAAAAACGCTGCAAAGCCCTTGTCACATGGGTTTATTATTCTATTGGACATACCTACAGAAATGTTGGCTGTTCATTTATTGCTTCTTTCATGCGTAATAATCGAAATAGCTATTTCTGATGGTTTCCACCAATTTTGGCACCTAAAACTTGAATTAGGTACGCTCCTTTTTTTCCTTTTTTTAAAACTATCTTTGATCATTGGTAATGCCATTTAATTGTCTTGATCCACGTGTTGACACTTTTTCCAGTGTTATTATACATTATTATACAAACTGATGGTGATTTCAGACGATTTCCCAGGTTTTTCACCCATAAAAAAATCAATTTTGGGAGCTGTACATTTGGTAAAACTCAATTTTCCACTCTTTGGTCAAAATCGACTTCATATTCGGTCTTCTCGTCCCAAAAACATGGAAAACGATACCTCAAACGCTCATGTTACTAACATGTTGCTAAAACGCAAAAAGTACCTATTTTTACACACATTTTCACTCATAACACCCCCGCGTATATTCCGATCGGGCCGAAAAGTTTCGGGACACAACTAGGGCCCAATTGGAGCATGTGTGCGAAAGAACGAATTTTTTAGACCGAAAATGAAGCCTGTACACGTGATACGGCGTAAGGCGGACGGACATTGCATTTTTGGAATCTACGAACCTTGAAACGGAAAAGAAAAAATTTTGAGGGGGTGTTATAAAAATTTTTTGCTGAGCGAATACATAGGTGTATTATTCACAGGATAATAAACCAAAATCAATTTTGGGAGCTGAACATTTGGTAGAACTCAATTTTCCACTGTTTGGTCAAAATCGACTTCATATTTGGTCTTCTCGTCCCCAAAAACATGGAAAAATATATCTCAGAAGCTCATGTTACCAACATGTTGCTAAAACGCAAAAAGTACCTATTTTTACACACATTTTCACTCATAACACCCCTGGGTGTATTCCGATCGGGCTGAAAAGTTTCGGGACTCAACTAGGGCCCAAATGGAGCATGCGTGCGAAAGAACGAATTTTTTAGACCGAAAATGAAGCCGGTACACGTGATACGGCGGACGGACATTGCATTTTAGCGAATTTTCAAAGAAAATGAAGCTATTGCAATGGCTTCGAAATTTAAATAATATAAATTTTTGGAAATTTTCTTCATAGAAATCCGTTTCAGACCATTCTAAAACGATTCCTGAAATTTAACACTTTTTTATATGTATATATATATATATATATATATGTGTCACTCCAGACGATAACTCTCGATAGAATTGAGATAAACAGCTCAAATTTGCACAAAAAATCTATCTTGGCAATCGAAAGGCTAAGTTCGAAGATGGGCGAAATTGGCCTACTCTAAGGAGGGTTTTGGCGCATTTAAAGTGCGCAAAAATTACCCAAAAATCCCCAAAATGTTATTTTCCAACAAGTGACCCCTCATTTTAAAGGTTTTTGCACGCTGAACACGATGGTGGAATCGGATTTTAGATATCTTGATCCGTTCTCAAATTAGAGCATTTAAAGTGCGCAAAAATTACCCAAAAATCACCAAAATGTTATTTTCTAACAAGTGACCCCTCATTTTAAAGGTTTTTGCACGCTGAACACGATGGTGAAATCGGATTTTAGATATCTAAATCCGTTCTTAAATTAGAGCATTTAAAGTGCGCAAAAATTACCCAAAACTAGGATAATCTTTAAACTCTTACCCCCCCCCCCCCACCCCCTTAGAGTGGTCAGATTGAAAAATGTGAGAAGTATTAATTGAAGACGAGAGTCACAATTCCCCCGGCGTTAAAATTGCATAGCAATTAATATTTATATATGTATGTGTCATTCCAGACGATAACTCTCGACAGAATTGAGATAAAAAGTTCAAATTTGCACGAAAAATCTGTCTTGGCAATCGACAGGCTAAGTTCGTAGATGGGCAGAATCGGGTCACTCTAAGGGGGAGTTTTGGGGAGTTTTAGGGGGGAAAAATTACCCATAAATTCCCAAAATGAAACAGTCTAACAAGTGACACCTCATTTTAAAGGTTCTTCTACGCTGAACACGATGGTAAAATCAGAATTGCTATATCTCATTCCGTTCTCAAACTGGAGCACTTTGAAGATGAAGGAACGTGGTTATTTCTTGAGATAAAACAGTTTTACATAAAAGCAGTTATTTCTTCGAAAATTCGCTCTTATAGCCATGCTGCATGACTGTGGTTTTTGGTTTATTATTCTGTGAATAATACACCTATGTATTCACTCAGCAAAAAAATTTTATAACACCCCCCTCAAAATTTTTTCTTTTCCGTTTCAAGGTTCGTAGATTCCAAAAACGCTGCAAAGTCCTTGTCACATGGGTTTATTATTCTACTGGACATACCTACAGAAATGTTGGCTGTTCATTTATTGTTTCTTTCATGCGTAATAATCGAAATAGCTATTTCTGATGGTTTCCATTAATTTTGGCCCCTAAAACACAAATTAGGTGGGTACGCTTTTTTTTTTGGTTTATTATTTTCAATAATGAACCATTGGAATCGAGCATGAAAAAAAAAATTCTTACCCCCCCTCAAAATTTGATGGTTTACGTTTCAAGGTATGTAGAATCCAAAACTGCAATAAAAATATTTCTGTCTGTCCGCCGTACGCCGTACGCCGTACACCGTACGCCGTACGCCGTACGGGCCACTTTTCTTAGTTACCATGAAAAAAAATTGATGAAATTCGGGTTATAGGTTCCGTTCGGCGTCTAGTTGGTCCTCGAAGCTCGACGTTACTGTGAGTCATCTCTAAGGGGTTCAAAATAGGGGTTGAAATTTTCAAAACGCCTATACCATTTTTTTACGTAAATATTTTTACGGTTTTAAATAGTTCTTGAACTTGCGAGTTTTTTAAGCCCATCCGGAGCATCGTACGTCCAGCCGTTCGTTCACAGTAAGGCCCCGAAGTTTGCACCGACAGGCATTTTCGACTCCAGTGTCAATGAAATTGTATACAATTCAAACCAAATCTCGCAACCAGAGACGCGCCCACAATAGGAATTTGTGAATACGGCCAATCATTGGTAGGGATCACCTGGTTATATTGGCGGAGTATGAAGTCGAGTTGGTTGTTCTGTGATATTATTTAATTTGAAAAATGATGGCTCTTTTGGAGTTTGTTGGTAGGTAGTGAAACTTGAACAAACGTTGAAGTATTATTGATGGGTAAATTATTACTACGGTAAATCATTACTCAACGGTAAATTATTACACAACGGTTCATTATACCATCTACGTAGAAGGGGCTGGAGTTTGTTGGTAGGTACTTTTGCAACTTTTTTCACTCCTCATCAACAATTTCTTTTCAGAACTTCATTATGTGTGTTTCTTTTTGTTAGGTACTGTTTGTCATCGGCAGAATTATTTTAGCAACATTTAACTCGTGATATAGGTAGGTACCTAGTAACGAGTACGGGGTTAGGTACTAACCTACGGAGGGTCTGCGATCTACATAATATGTATATAATAGTACATATCATATTATATAGACGGGTTATCTATACATAGAGCGGTGATCTGTAACAGATGGGTATTCTATACAAAATAATAAACCGTTGTGCAGGGATTTGCAGCGTTTTAAATTATCTTTGATCATTGGTAGTACCATTTACTCGTCCTGAACCCACGTGTTGACACTTTTTCCAGTGTTATTATACAAGCTGATGGTGATTTCAGACGATTTCCCAGGTTTTTCACTCATAAAAAATCAATTTTGGGAGCTGAACATGATGGTAGAACTCAATTTTCCACTCTTTGCTCAAAATCGACTTCATATTCGGTCTTCTCGTCCCCAAAAACATGGAAAACGATATCTCAGAAGCTCATGTTACCAATATGTTGCTAAAACGTAAAAATTACCTATTTTTACACACATTTTCACTGATAAGTTTCGGGACACAACTAGGGCCCAAATGGAGCATGTGTGCGAAAGAACGAATTTTTCAGACCGAAAATGAAGCCTGTACACGTGATACGGCGTACGAACATTGCATTTTTGGAATCTACGCACCTTGAAACGGAAAACAAAAAAGTTTGAGGGGGTGTTATAAAAATTTTCTGCTGAGCGAATACATAGGTGTATTATTCACAGAATAATAAACCAAAACGAAAAACGCTGCAAAGTCCTTGTCACATGGGTTTATTATTCTATTGGAGTTCTAGAGATTTTTGTTGGCTGTTAAATGTATTGTTTATTTCATGTGGAATGATTGAAATAGCTATTTCTGATGATTTCCACCAATTTTGGCCCCCAAAACATGAAATAGGTACGCTTTTTTTTTTAAATATCATCTTTGATCATTGGTAGTGGCATTTAATGGTCTTGATTCACCTGTTTACACTTTTTCCAATGTTATTGTACACATTGATGGTGATTTCAGACAGTTTTTGATTTCAGGTTTTTGACTCATAAAAAACCAATTTTGGGAGCTGAACCTTTGGTAAAACCTCAATTTCCGCGTCTTTGGTCAAAATCGACTTCATATTCGGTCTTCTCGTCCTCAAAAACATGGAAAAAGATACCTCAAAAGCTCATGTTACTAACATGTTGTTAAAACGCAAAAAGTACCTATTTTTATACACATTTTCACTCATAACACCCCTGGGTATATTCCGATCGGGCTGAAAAGTTTCGGGACACAACTAGGGCCCAAATGGAGCATGTGTGCGAAAGAACGACTTTTTTAGACCGAAAATGAAGCCTGTACACGTGATACGGCGTACGGCGGACGGCGGACGGACATTGCATTTTTTGAATCTACGCACCTTGAAACGGAAAAGAAAAAAGTTTGAGGGGGTGTTATAAAAATTTTTTGCTGAGCGAATACATAGGTGTATTATTCACAGAATAATAAACCAAAATGGGCATAAGTTGTGTAGGATTATCGGAAAATATCGTGAAGAAAGTTACTGAATTGTTAGTTGTTGCTAAATTTGGTTAAAGCAAGAAAGTTTAATCAATTCTTCACCCTCACTCTCCAACAAAAATGCGATTCAACCATTTGGATTTGGGTGGTTTGTGATATGTCAACCATTCGGCGCATGCGCAGAACACTTTTCTAAAACATACTGTTGAATGGAACGCTTGTTCAACGTAAACGCAAGTTTTTTTTTCTGAGTCTAGCAACACTAATCATTTCAACCTATGGTTCTCACAACAATACGGATGACGCGTATATGGGCTGAGCAACGGTATCTCCTAGGAACTCTTGTGTCTTCCATCTACTTGAAATGCTTATCCCAACCATACCACGAATGAGATAAGCTTATGTTTGTTATTGATCTCTTCTTATTTTATGAATTTTTATTGGTTTATTATTCTGTGAATAATACACCTATGTATTCGCTCAGCAAAAAATTTTTATAACACCCCCTCAAACTTTTTTCTTTTCCGTTTCAAGGTGCTTAGATTCCAAAAATGCAATGTCCGTCCGCCGTACGCCGTCCGCCATACGCCGAACACCGTATCACGTGTACAGGCTTCAATTTCAGTATAAAAAATTCGTTCTTTCGCACACATGCTCCATTTGGGCCCTAGTTGTGTCCCGAAACTTTTCAGCCCGATCGGAATATACCCAGGGGTGTTATGAGTGAAAATGTATGTAAAAATAGGTACTTCTTGCGTTTTAGCAACATGAGCTTCTGAGATACCATTTTCCATGTTTTTGGGGACGAGAAGACCGAATATTTAGTCGATTTTGACCAAAGAGTGGAAAATTGAGTTCTACCAAATGTTCAGCTCCCAAAATTGATTTTTATGAGTGAAAAACCTGGGAAATCGTCTGAAATCACCATCAGTTTGTATAATAATGTATAATAACACTGGAAAAAGTGTCAACACGTGGATCAAGACAGTTAAATGATCAAAGATAGTTATAAAAAAAAAATCCTTGTCACAAAGGTTTATTATTCTAATGCAGTTCTAGAGATTCTTGTTGGCTGTTAAATTTATTGTTTCTTTCATGTGGAATGATTTAAATAGCTATTTCTGATGATTTCAACCAATTTTGGCCCCCAAAACATGAAATAGGTACGCTTTTTTTTTCTTTTTTTCAGATCATCTTCGATCACTGGTAGTGCCATTTAATGGTCTTGATTCACCTGTTTACACTTTTTCTAATGTTATTATACACATTGATGGTGATTTCAGACAGCATGTCTGCGAAAGAACGAATTTTTTACACCGAAAATGAAGCCGGTACACGTGATATGGCGTACGACGTAAGGCGTATGGCGGACGGCGTACGGCGGACGGACATTGCATTTTTAGAATCTAAGCACCTTGAAACGGAAAAGAAAACGCTGCAAATCCCTGCACAACGGTTTATTATTTTGTATAGAATACCCTTCTGTTACAGATCACAGCTCTATGTATAGATAACCCGTCTATATAATATGATATGTACTATTCTATTATTATGTAGATCGCAGACCCTCCGTAGGTTAGTACCTAACCCCGTACTCGTTACTAGGTACCTACCTAAATCACGAGTTAAATGTTGCTCAAATAATTCTGCCGATGACAAACAGTACCTAACAAAAAGAAACACACATAATGAAGTTCTGAAAAGAAATTGTTGATGAGGAGTGAAAAAAGTTGCAAAAGTACCTACCAACAAACTCCAGCCCCTTCTACGTAGATGGTATAATGAACCGTTGTGTAATAATTTACCGTTGAGTAATGATTTACCGTAGTAATAATTTACCCATCAATAATACCTACTTCAACGTTTGTTCAAGTTTCACTACCTACCAACAAACTCCAAAAGAGCCATCATTTTTCAAGCGAAATAATATCACAGAACAACCAACTCGACTTCATACTCCGCCAATATAATCAGGTGATCCCTACCAATGATTGGCCGTATTCACAAATTCCTATTGTGGGCGCGTCTCTGGTTACGAGATTTGGTTTGAATTGTATACAATTTCATTCACACTGGAGTCGAAAATGCCTGTCGGTGCAAACTTCGGGGCCTTACTGTGAACGAACGGCTGGACGTACGATGCTCCGGATGGTCTTAAAAAACTCGCAAGTTCAAGAACTATTTAAAACCGTAAAAATATTTACGTAAAAAAATGGTATAGGCGTTTTGAAAATTTCAACCCCTATTTTGAACCCCTTAGAGATGACTCACAGTAACGTCGAGCTTCGAGGACCAACTAGACGCCGAACGGAACCTATAACCCGAATTTCATCAATTTTTTTTCATGGTAACTAAGAAAAGTGGCCCGTACGGTGTACGGCGTACGGCGGACAGACAGAAATATTTTTATTGCAGTTTTGGATTCTACATACCTTGAAACGTAAACCATCAAATTTTGAGGGGGGGTAAGAATTTTTTTTTTCATGCTCGATTCCAATGGTTCATTATTGAAAATAATAAACCAAAAGTTGCAAAAGTACCTACCAACAAACCCCCCCCCCCGCCCCTTCTACGTAGATGGTATAATGAACCGTTGTGTAATAATTTACCGTTGAGTAATGATTTACTGTAGTAATAATTTACCCATCTATAATACTTCAACGTTTGTTCAAGTTTCACTACCTACCAACAAACTCCAAAAGAGCTATCATTTTTCAAATTAAATAATATCACAGAACAACCAACTCGACTTCATACCCCGCCAATATAATCAGGTGATCCCTAGCAATGATTTTATCTCCGCCAAATTTCCTATTGTGGGCGCGTCTCTGGTTACGAAATTTGGTTTGAATTGTATACAATTTCATTGACACTGGAGTCGAAAATGCCTGTCGGTGCAAACTTCGGGGCCTTACTGTGAACGAACGGCTGGACGTACGATGCTCCGGATGGTCTTAAAAAACTCGCAAGTTCAAGAACTATTTAAAACCGTAAAAATATTTACGTAAAAAAATGGTATAGGCGTTTCGAAAATTTCAACCCCTATTTTGAACCCCTTAGAGATGACTCACAGTAACGTCGAGCTTCGAGGACCAACTAGACGCCGAACGGAACCTATAACCCGAATTTCATAAATTTTTTTCATGGTAACTAAGAAAAGTGGCCCGTACGGCGGACAGACAGAAATATTTTTATTGCAGTTTTGGATTCTACATGGTCTTAGTACGGTGTCCGTCGATAAAACGCACGGTGTCTTATCATAACTTGACGCCCAATTGTTTTGAAGCATGATGGCGGATTCTACTCCAGTGTTCCGTTGTGTTGAGTGATCATCCGTAGTGATCTTTTCAAGGATTCAAAAGATTTGTAGGTAAGTAAAATTCACTCATGTGTTTTGATTAGTTGGAAATCGTGAAAGAGTGAGTTGTGAATTAAAATTTGCTTTCGTATCTTGTTGTTTTGATAGTTTCAACTGACGTCTAGCTGCTTCAATTAGAAACGTAGTTAAGTTTCGAGAGGAAAACAACTCGCAATTTTTGTGTTAACAAAAAATTAAAAAAATGACCAAAAATTAACCAATCACCAAAAACTACCGAAAATTACGAAAAATTGTTATAAAATGGCGAGGGCAAAAATGTACCCTCCTCCCCTCTGCCGAAAAAATGCAAAAAATTACATACAAATACCAAAAAAAATAGTCCAAAAATTATGAGAAGTTACAAAAAATGTCAATAATCACAAAAAATTTCAAAAAAATTATAAAAAATTGACAAGTTATAAAAAAATTACGAAAATTAATTAAAAATTACCGAAAATGTACAAAAAAACGCGAGTTGTTTCCCCTTTGTTAAATGTGCAGGAAAAAAAAATGTCTTGACAATTGAAAGGTTCAGTTCGTGGAGGGAAAAACGGAGAAACGCGTTTTATATTTATTTTCCCTTGATTACCCATATTTGAACACGCCTAAAAATACGATTTTTTCACGCAAAATAACGTCGTCGCCGTCAATCAAATTGTTGGAATACAGATCGATAAAACCGTTCAATTTGTCTTCCATAGTAAAGTAATAAATAAATAATAAATAAAGTCATAAGTAATAAATAATAAACAAATAAAAACTACTGCTAAAAAGCTAGGTCGATTGATATGTTGTCCTGATGAAGAAAAAATAGGATTGAGTCAGCTTTAACCAGCTGTTATCAGTGAAACTTCCAGGGATTACACGGAGAAAAGTTGTTCGTACGGCCGTACGAGAAGGGGTTCGTACGGCCCGGGTGAAGCTCTGCTGCCACGGTGAAGCAGAGCTTCGTACGTCCCGTGTTAGCTAGTTCATGCGTTCTCCGCCTGGTTCGCGGTAATCGCACGGTGTTCGGACACCGTGCTAAGGCCGACCGTGGTAAGGAAAAACTCTCTCATGCTTTAGCCTTGGACTAACTATCCGAAAAATGTCACGCGGAAGTGTCACGAAATTTTAACGATGATTTTCACGTACAACCGAGTAGTTGCTACGGAAATGAAACTTCTTTCATTTTCATTGGACAAAAATCGTTTTCCATTCGTTGGAAAGCTCTTGATTTATCACGAATTTATTTCGTATTTGTTCTTGGTATTTATTTCGTACTTCCATACTATAACTATATAAATTGATGTTATAAATGGATAGTAAACAATGACGCTTGTTTGGTTGTCACTTGGTTGTATCCTGGTGACGAAGTGAAATCATAACAGTGCGGCTACAGAATCATAAAATGCGCGGCTAAAGCATGTTCCATGTTTCTTGAATTTTAGCCGTAGGCTCTAAGCAGTAAGCATCCAGGGGGCTTGCCCCCTGGCGAGGCGCGCAGCGCCGAGTTTTGTTTTTGGCATCCTACTATTAATGAGACGTTGAGCATTCATTACAACAACAACAACAAAAATCCCCCTAATTATCTTTGCTTTTCCTTGTTAGAAGTCCCAAACTCTCGAGCCTCTCCGCTCAGGTAACAGCCGATTTCTTGATGCATTAAGCCTACCGCGGTTTATCCAAAATTAATATGACAAGTACTAAACAATTGAATTTTACGCGTACATTCGATGGCGGACGGATATTGCATTTTTGGAATCTGCGCACCTTGAAACATAAAAGAACAAATTTTGAGGGGGTGTAAAAAATTATTTTTCTGAGCGAATACATAGGTGTATTATTCACAAAATAATAGGCCAAAATGCCATGTCCGTCCGTGAGACGCTAGAGGGATTTGCCCAGTGGTTTCCACTCGTGGTCGGTTATCATCGGACTGGTTCCATCATTCTGGGATCTTTTTGGTAAAAGGTAAGGAGGTGTGAGAGGAGAGAGAGAGAAGTCATCGACTTGAGGTTTGAGCATAGAATGAAGAAACGGTCGAGAAGGGCGGGTTTTTATATGGCCCTTTCCACCCTCACCCAGTCCCTTGACGGTTGTTTCCGACTGTTCAGGGATGGTGGGAAAGAGTAGGGTTTTGCCTGCAGCCGGTCACGTACGCTGCTTCATTCGTCAGGTTTATTTTGTGCAATCTTAATATGAAATACAAAGTGATGTTCTGGGAGGATATCACGACAGCCACCTTGTCAGGTGCATCACCATCGCATCCTCCTCGGCATATGCCTCAGCCGTAGCAAAATTATATTTTTTGCGTTCCTGGCCATGAGCTTCCACTACAACTTCTCATCGACATCAAGACCTACAAAAATTATATTAACAATAATTGAATGCCTACGATAAAAACAACAGTCACAACAAATTAATAAAACCCACAGTCACTGATGTTGGCTCATTGACTTTAAAAAAAAATCATGTACCTACCATTCTATCTAAAATTAGATACCTACCTACCTATCAACCACACAAGTTGTCCAAGCATAGGAACTCATCTTACCCAGGAAGTCTGCCTTAATATAAAATCAATTATAATACATTTCGAGTACCTACGAATAGGTTTATAATATGAAGAATTGAAGATCTAAATGGTAATAGTAATGTCACGTTACTCACCTTTCGTGACAACTCCAAGTTGAAACAACTCAAACGCAAAACAAACTCAACTAAGAAACGGCAACATGCGCCAACGTCAAGTGTTAGTAAAATAAGATGGGAAATTTCTTGTACTTCTCCAGAAAATAAATCGAATGATCATAATCAGTACGTTAGGAGAAAATCGTAAATCGCATTCTGATTTTGAGACCATCACAATCCTCTGTTCCAAATTCGCTTAAGTGAAGCGCGAAGGTTATCGAACTGGGGAATGATATTCCAAGTTATAGAAAGTTTATTAGACCGCATCACAGCAGGGCTCAGCTGCCCCTAATCTTCTCGTGGAGCACGGGAGGGCATGCTCAGAGCAGCTCGGAGGAAGCCCCGTGGCCAGCACGAACACCGAAGCATATTTATGCCCCCGTACAGCATGAACACCAGACCACTTAGCTCGGATCTCGCCCTGAGTCTGCACAAACAGCGAATCTTTGCCTCACCCTTACTGTGCACGCCCGGGTTGCTCTGAACAAGCTCTGAGAGACTGCATGAACAAAGCTGGCAGTTGAAGAAGAATCATATCTATCAGTCATGTATCTACTGTTCGACTAATACTGAAGTTGGCAGTGAACAATAACTGGCAGATCCAACAAATGGCAATTTGAAGGAAGAAATTCACATGCAGCAGCCAGAGGGAGCAGTGAGCCCGGGAACAGAAGGTAAGGTTTGTCAGTTGTTGAAGAGTTTTTATGTCCTTAAACAATCGAGTAGGTCATGGTATGAAACTTGTTATAAAGATCTGATAGAAGGAATGAAAAAGTGTGAGGCAGAGCCCTGCATATATTTTCGTTAAACCGAGCTTGCTAAGGGAATGTTATTATATTGGTATATGTGGATGATGTTTTAGTAATGTCATCGAACACAGAAGGTATAGATGAAACTAAAGTATTACTAAGGAAAAATTTGAAATCAAGGACATGGGTTAACTACGATACCTACTAGGTATTGAGATAAAAAACGCTGCAAATCCCTGCACAACGGTTTATTATTTTGTATAGAATACCCTTCTGTTACAGATCACAGCTCTATGTATAGATAACCCGTCTATATAATTTATGATATGTACTATTCTATACATATAATGTAGATCGCAGACCTACCTAACCCCGTACTCGTTACTAGGTACCTACCTAAATCACGAGTTAAATGTTGCTAAAATAATTCTGCCAATGACAAACAGTAGGTACCTAACAAAAAGAAACACACGTAATGAAGTTCTGAAAAGAAATTGTTGCTAACAAAAAGACACACGTAATGAAGTTCTGAAAAGAAATTGTTGATGAGGAGTGAAAATTGCAAAAGTACCTACCAACAAACTCCAGCCCCTTCTACGTAGATGGTATAATGAACCGTTGTGTAATAATTTACCGTTGAGTAATGATTTACCGTAGTAATAATTTACCCATCAATAATACTTCAACGTTTGTTCAAGTTTCACTACCTACCAACAAACTCCAAAAGAGCCATCATTTTTCAAATTAAATAATATCACAGAACAACCAACTCGACTTCATACCCCGCCAATATAATCAGGTGATCCCTAGCAATGATTTTATCTCCGCCAAATTTCCTATTGTGGGCGCGTCTCTGGTTACGAGATTTGGTTTGAATTGTATACAATTTCATTCACACTGGAGTCGAAAATGCCTGTCGGTGCAAACTTCGGGGCCTTACTGTGAACGAACGGCTGGACGTACGATGCTCCGGATGGTCTTAAAAAACTCGCAAGTTCAAGAACTATTTAAAACCGTAAAAATATTTACGTAAAAAAATGGTATAGGCGTTTTGAAAATTTCAACCCCTATTTTGAACCCCTTAGAGATGACTCACAGTAACGTCGAGCTTCGAGGACCAACTAGACGCCGAACGGAACCTATAACCCGAATTTCATCAATTTTTTTTTCATGGTAACTAAGAAAAGTGGCCCGTACGGCGGACAGACAGAAATATTTTTATTGCAGTTTTGGATTCTACATACCTTGAAACGTAAACCATCAAATTTTGTGGGGGGGTAAGCATTTTTTTTTCCATGCTCGATTCCAATGGTTCATTATTGAAAATAATAAACCAAAAAGAGACCCAACCAGTGTGGACCCAAAACAATTAAGCAGAGCAGAAAGCCCCAAAACGAAAGAAGAAATTGAATTAATAACCATATAGAAGATCGAAGCCACCAAAACCAAAACGATCCATAATACAATGTACCTACTAAGTGCCAAAAATATGGCCATTCAAAAAACGACTGTTTTCGTGCTCCCCAATGCGTAAAATGCGACGGACAGCACAGCACGGATGCATGCCCAAAAACCGAAAACACACTGCCGATCTGCACGAACTGTAAAGGAAGCACGGTTAACTATAAAGGTTGCCCAGTTCATCTTAATATCCAAAACATACGCTGTAAGTACGCCCCACTGCAAATTTCAACAAGTCAGTCACAATTATTCTCATTCCGAGATTTCAAGTTTGAACCCTCAACGCCGAAACAACTCATCACCTGCTCTCGATCACCCTCATCATCAACCAAATCAGCAATCAACGTCTCGGACCTACTCCCAAGTACTAGGAAATCACAATCACAACCATTCCCTCCAAGACACAGATGAAATACCAATGGACCCCACTAAGTATTACCAAGTTGTATGAAAATTTAGATCAACTCATTGGCCTCATTCAACCTTTAATTTCGATGCTAACCCAAATAATGCCCAAACTATTAACATGACCAGCTCAGCACGCAACGATCTCATAATTGTAACATGGAACTGCCGAGGCTTACCCAACAAATTTCATGAGCTGTAATTATTCCTCAAACTGAATGATATGCTGCTCCTCACCGATACCAAGTTATAGCCCAATGAAAACTTCTTCATAGCAGGATATAAATTATACAGAGCAGATCATCCCTACTCAACAGAAGCTAGCAGGCAAGGCAGAGCACCCATATTAATAAAAATACAACACATCGAAGTTCTCCTCATTTGCGAGCCTGAAGCCCAAGTTGCACGTATTGTAATTTCGATGGTGTTCGCTAAACAATTGGGGCCTTTTACTCGACACCCAGGTGGAACAATCATCACCTTTTAATGAATTCTATATATGCAGTCGCTCATGAAATGGGACAAAAATTTCTCATGGGTGGCGATTACAGCGCCAAACAACCCAGGTGGGGCTCGGCTACGGCTATTACCAACCCAAGGGGGGACCTCTACATGATGCCATACACCAACTGAACCGAGAAGACCCGGACATATTAGATATATTTCTGGCAAAGGGCATTGTAATCTGGCTTGTCCGCCACAGGTGATACATGCACTTTCATCTGATCACTATCCTGTCCTACTTAGCCTCACAACAAGCCCCATTATCTACAGGAGCACCAGTAGACTAATACAACACCCATTTGACTCGACGAAATACTGGGCAGTACTAAATAACCTAACAAACTTGAGGCTTCCACTGAAAACACCTAGGGACATCGAAGCAATTCTTAGACAGTTGAATCATAACATACAATATGCAGCAAGAGAAGCCAGTACTCCTGCTCAACTTGTACTTCCGGACTATATCTATCTCCTCCCCACATAAGAGACTTAGTTCGAGTGAAGCAACAAGCTAGAGCTCTATGGGAACAAACAAAATATCCACTCCGTAAAACTGCATACAACAGAGCGAAATCAGATCTGAAAGTAGCCCTCCAAGATCTGAAACGAGAAGAAAAGAAAAATGACATACATCAGCTTTACATAAGAGACTGATCTCTGTTTGCGAAATGCAAGAACATACTTAAGCAGCCCCAAACAATTCCACCCAAGCAAATAGCAGATCGTACTCTACCCACCCCGAAGAAAAATCATGTCTATTTGCTGAACACTAGTAGGTCAGTTCACACCCAACGAGTCGGACCTTCCCGAATTCCACGAACAAGTGATTGAGACCCCAACCACTAGAAATTACCCCATTCAACGAGTTTCTCACCCCAGCTCAAATAAGAAACGCAATTTCAAGGTCTCCAACGAAAAAATCCCCAGGCCCAGATGGAATCACCCAGCCCCTATTGAAAAATATGCCAAGAAAAGCCCTTGTTCAGCTCACACAAATATATAACGCGATTATTAGAACAGCGTACTTTCCTCAAATGGAAACACGCCGAAATGGCAAGGTTTCTCAAACCCACCAAAAATGCTCACGATCCAAACAACTATCGCCCGATAAGTTTGTTGTCAGTATTTTCGAAAATATTTGAAAGAGTGATGTTTTCCAAGCTTCTGCCTTATTTCGAAGAATCCATTCTGTGCTGGTAGGATTAGCCTACCTCATGTTGTTATTATTATTTGTAATCTTGGTTGGTTGGTTGCTAGGGAGATGTTGGCGGAGACAACGGGGGAATAAAAGAGCACTGTTTGAACTGAATCGATAGAGACGTTCTTAACTAGTCGTATAATGCCAAAACGTAGGCAAAGCATGGTGTCAGGTGTGAACACGAAGGAGGAAGGTAAGAGTGAGTCGGCTCAGTACCATTCCTCGATGGCGCTCCCAGAGCGGTTTGATTGGCGTAACCCAAACTGGGAGAAATGGATCCGGTGGTGGGAACGGTACAGGCTGGCCTCCAACTTGATGAAGAAGCCGTGTGAGTATCAAGTAAACATGTTGATCTATGTGCTGGGAGGAGAAGCGGATGAGCTGCTTGATAGGCTTGGGTTGACTGAGGAGAAACGGGGCAACTACGAGTTGGTTGTGGAGAAACTTGCAAGTTATTTCAAGGGGAAGACAAATTTGGTATTTGAAAGAAGTAGGTTTTTTGCGCGAACTCAGCAGGCCCGGGAACCGGTAGAAGATTTCGTAAATGACCTTCACGCGCTGGCTAAAAATTGTAAATTTGACGGACTTAAAGAGGAATTGATTATGCATAAAATTATACAAGGCATGCAAAATACGCAGTTGTCGGAGGCGCTGCAGGTTAAGAGTGATCTGATGCTGAAGGGTGTGGAGATGAGGGTCAAACAAGCAGAAACAGTAAAGAATCAGCAAGAAGCTATAAGAGGACACAGTAATGGGGCCAACGCGGATGTAGCGTATAGGGATAAGCACCGAGATGAGTTAGGAGGACGATCCTGTCAACGTTGCGGGAATGCCCATAAAGGTCCATCTTGTCCGGCACTGAAGTACCAGTGCAACATTTGCAAGAAAATTGGGCACTTCGCCAAAGTCTGTAAAGCAAAACAAGGTCATGTCAGGGAAATTGCAGTGGACGACGAGGAGAATGCTAGTGAGGAGGAATACCGATTGAACAATATCAATGTGTCAAATGTCAGTAGAGAGAAACCGGACGTGGAGGTGGATGTATCAGACCATACCTTGGCATTTAAAATTGACACGGGGGCGGATGTGACGATAATTTGAGGACCGTTATACAATTCATTGTTTGGGCGCAGTTTCCCATTGGAGAGGACGGATCTGAAACTTTTTGGCGCAGGGAGACATCCTCTACGGTTGCTGGGGAAATTTAAAGCGACCCTGAGTATAAAAGGGGCGCGAAAAATCAGAGAAATGATATATGTTATGAAGGAAGAGCAGTATCCCCTGCTTGGAAGACCGGCAATAGAGGCATTCAGACTGATTAAGTGGATTCGTTCGTTAGAACATACAAATATTCCGGAAATGTTCCAGCCTCTGTTTAAAGGAATTTATAAGATGAAGGCGCCTAAGTACAGGATTGAAGTCGACCGAGATGCGAAGCCATTTGCAATAAAGACGCCTAGAAGAATTCCATTACACTTGAAGGAAAAAACCAAAGAATAACTGGGGAAGTTGGAGCGGCAAGGAATTATAAGTAAAATCGAGACACCTATGGAATGGGTTGCTGGGATGGTCGTTGTACCCAAGCCCAATGGAGATGTACGAATCTGTGTGGATTATTCACAATTGAACCGAGCTGTGAAAAGGGAACAGTTGATGATTCCATCGGTTGATGAGTTATTAAATCAGCTTAAAGATGCAATATATTTTTCGAAAATTGACTGCCTTAGTGGATATTACCAATTGGAAATTCATGAAGATTCGAAGGAAGTGACCACGTTCATCACGCCGTTCGGCCGGTATACCTTTAATAGATTGCCAATGGGAATTTCAAGTGCTCCGGAAATCTACCATCGTGAGATGACGAACATAGTAGGAGGGTTGGAAGGGGTAATTACCCTATTGGACGACTCACTGGTATACGGAACGTCAAGAGAAGAACACGATCGAAGGCTGGTCAGGCTGTTAGAACGTTTGCAAGAAAATGGAGTAACACTCAACAAAGAAAAATGTACATTTGGGTTATCGGAGATAACATTTTTAGGACAACACGTTTCGAAAAAAGGGATTCAACCAGACGCGAAGAAGATTGAAGCGGTCCTGAAGCTCCCCACTCCAAGAAATGTCGGGGAAGTAAGACGATTCCTGGGTATGTGTAATTACTACACAAAAATTTTTCCCAGTTTGTCCAGCGAATCGGAGCCACTTCGGGAACTTTTGAAGAAAGAAAATGCATGGTACTGGGATGGTAATCACGACAAGGCTTTTGAAAAGATTAAGACACTCATCACAAATCCTCCCATACTGAGTTTTTTCAATGTGAATAGGCCAATCAGAGTAGCGGCCGATGCCAGTGCAACGGGAATAGGGGCAGTACTAGAGCAATTAGACCACCAGAATCAGTGGAAGCCGGTGCAGTTCGCCTCTAGAAGTTTAACCAACTGTGAGAGATGATACTCTAACATTGAAAGGGAAGCACTGGGAATAACATGGGCCTGCGAAAGGTTCAGGGATTTTCTACTGGGAGGAGAGCGTTTCGTGATATTGACTGACCACAAACCCCTACTTACATTACTTGGGACGAAACTGTTGGACGAATTAACTCCGAGAATACAAAGGTTCAGAATGAGACTTCTACCATTTACGTACACACTACAACATGTCGCAGGGAAGGAGTTTTATGTGCCAGGTCTGTTGTCCAGAGCCACGGGGGCCACAGCAGAGCCGGAAGAGGGAAAGGATGTGATGGATCATGACGAGATCGAGTACTACGTCAACAGTGTAGGAGCTCCCGACATGTCTGATGTGCGGCTTGAGGCGCTATTGCACGCCCAACAGAAAGATGGTGACATCATTCGGATAAAACAATATGTCATGGAGGGATGGCCTCGGAAGGTCGATTGGGCACTCGGAGCATACCAAAAACAGAAGAATGAATTATGGGTAAAAGAGGAGGTGCTCATGTTCAAGAAACGAGTCGTAGTCCCACGAGCATTACAAGACGAAATTTTAAACAGAATCCACGAGGGTCATGGTGGAGAGAATAAATCAATATCGAGAGCCAGAGAATGCATCTGGTGGCCAGGAATAATTAGCCATATCAAGGGGAAAGTGGCCCATTGCAGGGAGTGTCTGGAACAAAGGGACCAAAAAAGTGAACCACTGAAACCTACCAGCTTACGTGGTGTATTCTTGGAATGGACTGTTTCAAATTCGCAAACCAATGGTATCTGGTAGTAGCGGATTTTTTCTCCCGGTATTTGGATGTACATCTGATGAAGAAGGACCTGACGACTGCGGCCATAAAAAAGTACCTAAAATCTATCTTCGCAAAATTTGGGATTCCAGAGGTTATTCGATGCGATAATGCGACGAATTTTGTGAGCTACGAGATGCAGCAGTTTGCTCAAGAAATGGGGTTCAAGATCGTCGTCAGTAGTCCCAGATATCCTCAAAGCAATTGATTTGCGGAGTCAATGGTCAAGATAGCCAAACGACTGGTATCAAAAGGAGACATTGACCTTGGACTTTTAGCGTACCGGTCGACCCCTTTGGATCATGGAATATCTCCAGCGGAATTACTAATGGGAAGGAGATTAAGGGGTACGCTTCCAGTCGATCCAGACCAGCTAGTACCACTATGGCCAGGATTGATGGCGTTCCGGGATACCGACAACAGGAAGAAAGAACAGCAAAGAAGAAGATTTGACAAGAGACACAGAGCGAGGGAATTGAAGGAATTAAAAGAGGGAGAAGAAGTATGGGTGAAGGACATAGGGAAATATGGAGTGATTTTCCGAAGAGTCGAAGAGGCACCAAGGAGGTACGAGGTGAAGACCAAGGACGGAGGACTAATCGTCAGGAACCGAAAACATCTGGTGCCCAGGGACTAAAGAGGGGAGATGTGCTGGTAGGATTAGCCTACCTCATGTTGTTATTATTATTTGTAATCTTGGTTGGTTGGTTGCTAGGGAGATGTTGGCGGAGACAACGGGGGAATAAAAGAGCACTGTTTGAACTGAATCGATAGAGACGTTCTTTCTACAGTTTATAATGCCAAAACGTAGGCAAAGAATCCATTCCCAGTTATCAATGTGGGTTTCGACTCATGCATTCATGCCAACAATAGCTACATCGTATCACCAAGGAAATACTAGACAACTTTGAAAAGCAAGAACTCTGCCACATCTTATTCATCGATACAGAAAAAGCATTTGATAGGGTATGGCATCCCGGTCTACACGATTATTACAACTTTACAGAATTGTAATAATCAAACCTTTCACAAACTTGAGGCTTTAATCAAATAAAACCGATACATAGTGTGAGAACGTGGAATGAAGAATTATGAGTGTAGAATTTGTGAGAATAGCCACGATAAACGCGCGATGACTGCATGCTCAACAACGGAGTTATAATAAACACGTAATTAGAATATGACATTCTCCCCTTTTTATTTTAGAACAAAGTCCTGAAGATATGCTGGCGGATTCCTGGTCCTTAGGGATCTCCTTGGCCCTTCAACGGTAGTGGGCAGTGGATGGGTAGCATCCTGCGAGGGGGATGAGCTTTGGAAACTCGGGGCAGTAGGAAGTTCTGGGGTTCAGATCGGTCGATTTCAGAAGGGGAAACCTACTCCTGAGTAGCGCTCACATACCACCATAGGTCTTTAGCTGGTTTCTGATTCTTGATGCCCAAAAATAGAATCATCTCCTCTAGGCACCAAGTGTTTCAGAGAGTCTGTACTTTCTCTCTCGTCTGCTCTACTGATCAGTGCGTAGTCTGGATTTGCCTCTAGTTAAGTCCACTTCTACTAGCAGACTGTACTTCGATGTACGTGTGTGACTCTTCATTAATACCTTCCCTGGATTGGCAAGCCATGAAGGTACAGCTATACCATTTGTCGAGTGTCGTGCATGGGAGAACATTCTTTCATGCGGAGTACAGGTTATGGATGTGCACTAGAGGGAACGGATTGCGTGAAGAGATTCTGGTAGGACTTCTTCCCATCTAGACATATTCAAGCCTTTATTCTTCACAGCCATTGATATGGTCTTACATAGGATGCCATTATATCGCTCAACAAGACCATTTCCTTCAGGGTTGTAAGGGTTTGATGAGCTGGTGGCAAGCAATCCCTTGTCCATGAAGATAGTCTGGTCCTTCGAAAGAAATGAAGTTCTACGGTAATGGATGTAGGCGGGTGTGCCAAAAATGGGAAACAAGTTGTATAATTTCTTCTTAAATGTAGCTGAAGTCATGTCCCGGCATGGATATGCATATGGGAAATGAGACTACTCGTCGACAATTGTCAAAATGTACTGATAACCAGTACTTGAAGGAACTGGTTCCTTGAAGTCAATGTTAAGTCTTTCAAAAGGCCTTGTGGCCTTGATGAGGTGATTTTCTTGAAGCTTGTAAAATCTTGGCTTCAATTCAGCAGGATGGCACAATGATTCGTGAACTTTGTACAGCTCGTCATTTTGCATTGCCCCACATACCGTGGATATTGCATCAGCTGCTTTATTGAGGAAGCCTGGCCGGTACATGATGTCAAAGCTGAAGCAAGACATCTCAAGCCTCCAGCGCTGTATCTTGTCATCCTTGATCTTGCTTGAGTGCTTTAGGTTGATCATGAAAGACAGTGCCTCTTGGTCAGTGACAAGTTTGAAATGACGGTTACTTAGGTAGTGTCTCCACTTTTTCAGGCATTCGATTATCACAGTGACTTCTTTTTCTATTGCGGGATATCTTTTCTCACTGTCGCTCAGCGTTCTCGAGAAGACCGCTACTGGTCGCCCATTCTGAGTCAGAACCACAGATATCGCAATATCTGACGCGTCAGTCTCGACCACAAGTGGAGAATTAGGGTCAACACAAGTAAGGAGTGAGTTCGCAATATTGATACCTTCAAACGCCTAAAAAGCTCTGTCTGTCATTAGAAATGTCGTACTGTCAATCAGGGGCCGGATTTTCTTTGAGAATCTAGGAACCCACTTTGAGTAGTAGGCAGAAAACCAATTACCCTCTGCAGCGCTCCCTTGTAATCGTACGGGGGGGGGGGGGGGGGGGCTCCAACAAAGGTTTCAGACGGTCTGATAGAACTATGATCTGATAGAACAGGTCTGATAGAACTATGACTTGTATGATGTGCCAGAAGTTTTATGGATGAAGACGAAAATTTACATTTATTGTAGTTGAGTTTGCGATTATACTTCGTGGCTACTTCCAGAAAGCGATTCAGATTCATATCCTGTTCAGCCTGCAAGTGACCACCAATTTTTATGTCGTCTGTGTAGCATCGAACTCATTGTTGTCTTTCTTTGTCAATGATTTAGTCTAGGAATTTTTGGAAGGCAGGTGGGTACACCATTGTTGGTTACCCCAAACGGGAGTCTCGTAAATTGATACAGCCTTCCTCAAGCCTCAGATGCTGTACATGGACGGTCCTCCAAACCAATTGGTACCTGGTGAAGGCAGATTCCAGGTTAATTGTGCTGTAATGGCTGTACTGTGCCATCTCCGAGACCACCGCCTCGACACTCGGAATTGGGTACGCATCTAGCTCTGTGAATCGATTAATGGTGTTCGAATAATCAATCAACATTCGTCTTTTGTGATTCGTATTCTTTGCTACCATAACTTGAGCTCTCCAAGGGGATGAGCTTTCCTCAATAATGCCGGCTCTAAGGAGTTTAGATACCTCTTTGTCGATAAGTTTCGCATCCTCATTGGAATGGCACCGTGATTTTGTGGCAATCAGTTTCATGTTAGGTGAGAGATTTGAAAAAACGCTGCAAAGTCCTTGTCACATGGGTTTATTATTCTACTGGACATACCTACAGAAATGCTGGCTGTTCATTTATTGTTTCTTTCATGCGTAATAATCGAAATAGCTATTTCTGGTGGTTTCCACCAATTTCGGCCCCCAAAACTTGAATTAGGTACGCTCCCTGTTTTTTGTTTTTTTCAAATTATCCTTGATCATTGGTAGTACCATTTAATCGTCTTGATCCACGTGTTGACACTTTTTCTAGTGTTATTATACAAATTGATGGTGATTTCAGGCGATTTCGCAAGTTTTTGACTCATAAAAAATAAATTTTGGGAGCTGAACATCTGGTACAATTCCAACCCCCCCCCCCCCCCCCCCCCCCCCCCCGTTGGTCAAAATTGACTTCATATTCGGTTTTCTCGTTCCCAAAAACATGGAAAACGAGACCTCAAAAGCTCATTTTACTAACATGTTACTAAAACACAAAAAGTACCTATTTTTACACACATTTTCATTCATAACACCCTTGGGTATATTCCGATCGGGCTGAAAAGTTTCGGGACACAACTAGGGCCCAAATAGAGCATGTGTGCGAAAGAACGACTTTTTTAGACCGAAAATGAAGCCTGCACACGTGATACGGCGGACGGACATTGCATTTTTGGAATCTAGGCACCTTGAAACAGAAAAGAAAAAATTTTGAGGGGGTGTTATAAAAATTTTTTACTGAGCGAATACATAGATGTATTATTCACAGAATACTAAACCAAAATACGAATTGGCTCTATGTTATCACTAGAAAATACCGTACTGCTGGACACCGAGAGAGGCAAGCAAACCTCATGTTCATCGAGCATACAGGCGAAATGGTAAAGAGAATTAACATGCTAAAGCCCCTTTCGGGGAAATTCTGTCCACTAAATCTGGCTACCAAAAGACTAGTATATTTGATCCTCATTCGGCCTATAATATGGCAATATGCATGTTCGCTGTGGAGACCCACGAGTATTACGCAAATCAAAAGAAATCAGGTCCACCAAAATAGAGAGCCCTGCGTCTCCTGCCCGACGACCCATGGTACGTTAAAAATGCATCCTTACACCGCGCCTTAGACGTCCCAGAAGTCAAGGATGTTATCAGATCCACGTCATCACGTCTCCACTGCAGCATCAATGCTCATCCGAACCCCATTCTTGGTGAACATTGTAACCCCCTGGAACGCTAACCCCAACACTGCCGAATATTAAAAAGAAAAAGAACCACCGACCTTCTCCCCGACACAAGTCACGACGGACCTTAAGCACCCACACACCATTATTATAATATATAACTGTGATGATCCAGCGGGAGCTAAAAGTAGAAATAAATACACGAGACTACTTGAGTCGGTTTGTGTGGTCAAATGACAATTTATTGGCAGTTCACAGCTTCTTTTATACCCCTTGATACATCCCCAGAGAGGGGTTGGGGAACCCGCTCTGGGAAGCCGTTAGGCGCGGCTTATAATGCAAGCGATGCTATTTTCATAGTGTTAGGGAGCAGCCGATCACCACACTGCTCCCCCCAGAATTGAAGTTAAATACTGCAATTATGTAAATGACGATGAATCTTGTTGATGAGGCGTCGGTGTTGGTGAAAGAGGCTGCGTGTGAGCTGTGTAGTTGCCGTGTAGGTGGGTGGCTTGAGGAGTTTGTGGTGTCTCGCCGTCGTGTGTTGCGGTGTGGGATGCGTGAACGTGCTCGGATGCGGTCCAGCTGGAAGCGTCGAGGGCGATGTCTCGGAGAGTGCTGGAACGGGCGGCTGGAAGAGGTGATCTTCCGAGGCGGCTTGAATGGCGAGGCAGGAGGTGCCGGAGCAGGTGACGTTGGCCGCGCCTGGAGTAACGGCTGTGCCTGGGTCCCAGTGAAGACGGTGTCGGGAGAGGCCTGTGTCCCAGGGTGTGATAGGCCGTGTTTGTGACGGAAGACCGGGCGCTGTAGAGCTGTAGGTAAGTACGGCCGGGGCGCTGAGTTGGTGCCAGTGTTACAGCTCTCTCGAGGACATGTTTCGTTGCTTCGAAGGCGGCTTCGGAGTCGTGAGAGCAGTGGAGTAGGCGTTTATGTCGCTTACGGGCGGGGAAACTTGGCGATGAGGGCCATTCGTTCGGGTAGAGGTGTAAGGCCGGTGATACGATGTGGCCGAGGCATTCGACAGAGGTGCGGGCTAGTTGACACTTCGACTTGTTGACTTGGAGGCCGTATTTTGTTAGAGTATCGAGTAGTAATTTTACGTGTGTAAAATGTTCCTCGATATCTCTCGAAGCTACTGGAAGGTCTTTGTAGACGGTGGTCCTATTGAGAGGCTGCCTTGAAGGCCACGGTTGTCGGTGGTGCTGGATCACCTGCAACTCCTCGTTGACGGTAGCCACACGAGGAGGATGGAGAAGGGTATGAGGCGGTTCCGGTGTCTTCGTAGCTCTGGTCTCCATTTTCTTCTTTGATGTTCCTGAAGGTGTTAATCCGAGGAATGAATGCTCTGTTGATGGTCGCTCTCGTTAAGTAGGCAGCGGAAACGGCGAGATGTTCTCTGGTTGGTTCGCTGGAGAGACGATAGCTGGTTGGTCGTGGATCTGACGAGTGGTGGGCGTAGGCGGTTCGCTGTCGATCGCAGGAGGCGAGAAGCCGGGGCGAGAGGTGTATTAACTTCGCCGGGTTGCGTTCGCAGAAGGCCGGGGCGAATGTGCGTGTCTCACGCCAAGTTGTCGCCGTAGGCTGAAGATCACAGGAGGCGAGAAGCCGGGGCGAGAGGTGTATTAACTTCGCCGGTGTTGCGTTCGCAGAAGGCCGGGGCGAAGAGACGGTCGCAGGAGGCGAGAAGGCGGTGTTGCATTCGCAGAAGGCCGGGGCGAAGGTGCGTGTTGAGCCGTCGCAGGAGGCGAGAAGGCGGGACGCTGATCGCAGAAGGCGGGAAGCCGGCGAAGGTGCGTGTTGAGCCGTCGCTGGAAGCGAGAAGGCGGGACGCTGTTCGCAGAAGGCCGGAAGCCGGCGAAGGTGCGTGTTGAGCCGTCGCTAGAGGGGAGAAGGCGGGACGCTGTTCGCAGAAGGCCGGAAGCCGGTGAAGGTTGCGTGTTCGTCGTCGGGGTGACCAGTGTGATGATCCAGCGGGAGCTAAAAGTAGAAATAAATACACGAGACTACTTGAGTCGGTTTGTGTGGTCAAATGACAATTTATTGGCAGTTCACAGCTTCTTTTATACCCCGCTCTGGGAAGCCGTTAGACGCGGCTTATAACGCAAGCGACGCTATTTACATAGTGTTAGGGAGCAGCCGATCACCACAATAACCATTACCATTATTATATAGTTAACGTTATTATTGTTACATAGTTACCATTATTGTTACATTCACCTAACATATAGCCAAGTTCGAAGGACTGTCAGTGGTCAACACCCTTCATTCAAGCTTCACGCTGTACTTTGTAACAGTTGCGATCTAGTATGATCCTAAGAAATAGTATTATACGAAAAGTTGACTTTATGGGAGTTGAAGAAAAATTGAAGATTGGTTGGAAAATTAGTATGCTTAGCACAGAGCTGCAGACCAGACCTCGCTTTTGTAGTGTCCAAACTTGGGCAGTTTGCAGCACATCACGGGCAGGCCCATGGTGAGGCAGGTAAAAGAGTCCTGAGGTATTTGAAGGGGACAGTCGAGCAGGAGCTGATCTTAAGCAAAGGAGAAGTCGAAGATATCGTTGGATTATCAGACTCAGATTGGGCTGGATCACTAGACGATAGGAGGTCAACAACGGATTTGGTCATTCAGTTTGGGGGAACTCCGATTTTCTGGAAGTGCAATAACCATAATTAAGTGGCACTATCCACAAAGGAAGCGGAGTTCGTGGTATTATCCTCATGATGCGTCGAAATGTGTTGGATCAACTACATATTGAACTAGTTGAGCTATCCAACACATGGTGATCATGTCATTAAGTGTGACAACCGTTCATCCCTAAATTTTGCAAGAGGTACTTACTCGCACACCTGACACATTGAAGTATCATTTTGTTCGTGGCCTGGTAAAATTTCAAGGGTTGAAGTTGGAGTAAATAAATATAAAGTGTAGGCAACGCAGCAGACCTACTCACAAAAGCGCTGCCTAAGGCTAAGCGCGTGTCGTTCAGAAATACATTACTTGGCGAGAAGAAAGATAAAGAAGAAGCTGGAGTCCGTTGATACTCGATTTGTGCTTTGATGATTTGTAAGTTGTACATGTGATAGGTATGTTGTGACCAAGGTTGATGACGGTATACAATAATATTGATTCTTGTTTTGTAACGTCTGATATTATAAACATCGTGAAATATATAATTTTCATAACAATTTCCAACCGTTGAGAGTAATAATCTACAACCAAGAAAACCTTGCCTTGCAGCTCTCGTGTATCCATTCCAATCCTTTGGGGAAAGGATATTTTGGTACAGCAGTAGGTAATTCTTTCACTTTATTATTTTGGAATATCTGGCATTTTTCGCAAAGCCCAATGAAAGTAACCATGTCGGAATGTATCATGTGGGCCAATATATGATTTTCTCATTCGAGACACAGTTTTAGTTGACCCAAGATGAGCAAGTCACTACTGCAAGCGATCTTTGAAATCGTTGATTGCATTACAAATTATTCTCCTACCAACAGACTGAAAATAAGGATTCAGTTTTTTGGGTGAAATCTCGGATTTATCAATGAAATCCTTACCCAAGACTTTGATGAAGTCGAATTTTACTGACAAGTAGTCTAGAAAACGGTTCAAACGAGTGATTTCCCTGTTGACAACGGACCATTCTGGGAGAAGGTACCTACTTATAAGGTACATTTTCGATTTAAAATCGTGTAGAGTTTCATCAGGCACTGTTTAAAAGCCCTGAGCTCGCATGCGGGGATTGGATTGTGGAACAGAATTAAAAATAATTTTGTCAGTGCAGAAACCATCATTTAAAATTTTAACGCATTTCAGCCCCCCCCCCCCCCATTCATAGCCCAAAATCTAATCTTCGTGATCTTGTTTCGCTTGTGGAGATTCTCAGGTACGTTTTCAGTCGCCTCAAAGTAGCAATTGACCGTTCACTGGTAGCAGATGTCACTGGGATTGTAGCAAATATTGTCAACACGGCGTAAATGGCTGGCATGCGAAGACAACAAAGTTGTATTAGTCATACATGACTACTTAATAGGTTCACATGTTGTGGTGGTATGTAACTACTATTTCGTGGCACTCTCAACTCCGTTTAGATTCTTCTAAATATCGATTTGATCAGCGGTAATATCTTGTCCCTGTCATTTGTTAACCATCACAAACTAAATTACCCTTCATGAAATTTTGGGAAGTTGTTGAGACCAGGTAGGTGTGCGTTCATAATAAAACTGATGTACCAATTAACCAACCTTAACCATTAACCCAATATGGACTTGAACAATTTTGCGAATGCTCCATGAGGTTTCGTCTGAAATGCAACAAAACTAAAGTTTAATCTGTTATTATTTTATTTGTTTTTGTCTGTTACTTTAGTGATTGTTATCATTCTTGAACATTTAATTTTACTATGTGTTAAATTAAGTAGGTACCTATTTGTTTTCGAGCCAAAGGAGGAATCCCCCCCCCCCCCCCCCGTCTACGCGACTGTTGTAGTCTCTCCAATGATCAATCGCTTGTGTTTCAGAAGCCGTTCTTTCGCATGGAACGGAATTCCAACCTTATCGTTATCGTCCCGACTGAGGACGACAAGAGTAGCATAGCTCCGGAAGTTGCTGCCAGCAGTTCTTCAGACGAAAAGAATGGTTCAGGGACGAATAAACCAAAATCCTCTTCTCGTAGTTCTGAAGAAAACGCGAAGGCTGCCCCAACTGAACCAGAACCTAAGGAAGTCTCGAAGAAAGAAGAACCAAGTCCTGAGAAACCCAAGAAAGGTAGGTACTCGCTTAACCTAGTTATTGTAATGAAACTGATAATGTTTCATACTCAGTTCAACTACATAGGTATGGTATAATCAGTTCAGTATAATCAGTTCAACTAAATAGGTATAGAGTATACATAATATTAAACTACATAGGTGTACTGAGTTGATGGTCTACATCAGTCTTGCTGTAGACCAGCTGAATGCTTGGGGGGAAAACCTTCATTTTTTAATTGAATCTGGTTGCTTTACACAGTCCCTACTAAGTTCAAGCGAGAGAGCAAGGACGAGGATCAAAAATTGGCCTTTGATGAGGATGAACTGGATTTTGAAGCTCCGGAAGTCCAAGATGATGATGAAGTAGAACTCCATGCTGACGAAGGCGACACCCTGACGCTCGAAGTCGATGACAGTGATACTCTGGCTCTTCATGATGACGACGATGACAGCCTGGAGAAACTCATGGATGAAATGGAGCAGGAGTTGGAACAAAGAGACGCACCCAGAGTCGAACGTAAAGTGGTTAAACCTAAAATCGCGGTAAGTTGAAGGGAGCGAAGTTACTTACTAGGTTCACATGTTGTGGTGGTATGTAACTACTATTTCGTGGCACTCTCAACTCCGTTTAGATTCTTCTAAATATCGATTTGATCAGCGGTAATATCTTGTCCCTGTCATTTGTTAACCATCACAAACTAAATTACCCTTCATGAAATTTTGGGAAGTTGTATCTGTCTACTGCGTATGTTGAGACCAGGTAGGTGTGCGTTCATAATAAAACTGATGTACCAATTAACCAACCTTAACCATTAACCCAATATGGACTTGAACAATTTTGCCAAGAGATATGCTCTGCATAGTTCCAGTCGAGGAACTGAGACAGTTTTCATTGAGCTTATTGTTTTTGCCGTAAGCTATTGTACTTGAGTGGACGAATTTTTTACGATTCTTAGGTACTAGGTTGCACAATACGGTTTCATGGATGCATCCGAAAATCCTATAACTTGGTAGGAATATGGTTTTTCGCAACCTACAAAACGTGGTATTTGAATTGAATACAGCACTCCAATATTGTCAGCTGACGATTGCCATTGAGGTTTGAGGTTGGGAGTGACCGGATCACCCCAATCCAAACCTGTCTTCCAAAGTTCTTTGATGAATCCTTTGAGCATCGCTACATAAGGTGACAAAAATCCGAGTGGGTTCATATTTTTTGCTATAAACTACAAAATCCCATGTTTGGTGAATACTAGATTTCGATTTTCAAATTTGAATTGAAAACAATCTTGGGAAGGGTTCCACTGGAGACCTAGGATCTTCAGACTGAAGTCATCTTCAGGCCAAATAGTGATAGGTTGGGAATTGCGATGAGCTTCCGGAACCATCTGCAGAATTTGTGAGCAATTGCTGGCCTATTTGCTAAGAGAGAAATTTCCTTTTTTTTAAGCAATGCAATAAGTTGCTTTTGCAGTGCAAATGCATCTACAACTGTATCGGCACCTATAGCCACATCATCTATGTAAATATCTCTAACAACACAGGAACATTAGATCCTTGGGCTAACAGAACATTAGATCCTTCATCATAATTCAGTTGCTGGATGACGCGTAAAGTTAAGTACGGCGAAAGACAGACCGTAAGTTGTTACTTATGGTCTGTCTTTCGCCATATGTACCTTCAATGCTTTGGAGATATCATGCCTCTCGTAAATGCACTGGAGTGAACGATCATCGGAATATACCCAGATATTACGATACGTTTTTAAAATATCTGGCGAATATGGCGTACATCTGTTTGCATTTTAGGACCAACAAATAGGTGGTCGTTAAGTGAACCATTAGAAGTTTCAGCCGAACCATCAAAGATTACTCAAATTGTACTTTGCCGTCCATCAGTTTTAAAAACACCATGGTGAGGGAGAATGTATTTTGGTTCGTACTCTATGTGCCTCATGTGGTTCAGATGCTCATATTCACGCATGAAATCAACATACATTGAACAAAACGAAGGGTTTCTGTGCAACTTATCCTCTAAATTACGAAATCGTCTCAACGCAGCAGGATTACGGACCTCCAACTGTTGTGTAGGGATTTGCAGCGTTTTTTGTGCTGACGCTTGGTAGTTTGCTTTGCTTTACGCTGGTTGGCGTTTCTTGTGCCTCGATCGCGCCTCTAAATCAGAAATTTATTTAGATTAGCACATTAGTAAATTAACTTACCCGTTTGTTTACCCTTGAGACATTGACAGGGAATATGCTAAAATTCAAGCGGGGAAATCGGGAAAACGGTGGATGAGTCGGGCTTCAAAAATCTCGGAAAGTTAGAGAAATCGACAAAAAGGTCAGGGAGAAGTCAGGGAAAATGAAAATCCTGATGGAGTGGCCACCCTGCTTTAAAAGAAGTTTGTCAATAACTTGAGACATATTCTCAATAAATCCCGGATCTGAAGAGTGAGGTGGAGGCTTAGAATGTGGGGATGGCGGGGTGTGAAAAGGGATCTCATAACCCCAAAGCCAAGACAAAATCAGCGGATTGCTCGTAATTGTATTCCAATGCTAAAAAAAAAAAAAAATGCAATCTTCCACCTAAGGGTGGACTATTTACCTGAACAGATGGAGGTGTAGGTGAGGGCATGTTTAGGACTGCATTGGCGGAGCCTGGTTGGTGGCTCTCCGAGTCCCCCTGGGCTGTCGACGGTTGTTCCGTTTCTGCTTGTGATTTTGCCGGGGCTTGGCCAGTTGTTGGGCATGCCCACCCCGTGGAGCACCCTGGCCTCTCAAGTTTCCCGACTTCTGATTGGATGACGGGATCTTGGGATGCAGACTTACGGACCCCGACAGCTGCTGATGTTGAGGGTTCGGTTTGTGAAATGAGGCCTTTGGAGCTGGTGCGCATCCCTTATATCTGGCCGCCAAATTGTCCCCAAACAACAGACTCGTTGGAGGAACGTCCCTCGTTATGAGTTCCAATGTTCGGGAACAAGTATGATACAGGACCCAGCACCTGGTCCTTGTGATATCAAAAAAGAGTGCTGACATAGTCCGGCCTGCATCACAAAGATGCTGGTAGCTAGGCCCTGGTGCCGCCACAGCCTCCCTCCTCTGGTTTACTACAGCGTTAATCCCAATCCCATCGCTGAAATGGCTGTACCAAATTGGTGTTGTAAACAGGGCACCAGCCCGTGTCATAATAAATAAATAAACTGATATATTTTGCGTCCACAGTTTTATGTGACACCCCTATTGATGATTCAATTTCTGGGTTCAGCATTGGAGGGTGGAGGGCCAGTAGGTTTGCCGGGAGGGGGTAAGTAGTTCTTAAAGTGTCTAAAACTTCCAATGGCAAACTCTCCAACAAGTGGTGGTTCCACCTCCTCGTATTGCTCTCGTGGAGCCGCGGAGCAGCTTTGGAGGCACGGAGGGGTCTTTCCCCAGGGCCTGCAAAAACTCGGGATCCAACCCCGCATCCGCATTTGTTTCTCCCGGTACTATGCCTCCCGCAGGTGGAGTAAAACCTGCAAAGTCCGGCGAATTCTCTGCTGGGGGATGGATCCGCCGAAGTCATCGCGTCGTAGGGACTGTCATGAGCCAGCCGTGGGTCATGGTGACCAGGGGGTCCCCGACGATCGGACCGAAGGGCGTAGCCTCAATTGATCACGGGGGTGGCGGGCTATCATAATCTGAATGACACGAATCATAATCGGATTCCTCCTCTGGCTCTTGAGTCTGCTTCTCGGTTCCATGACATCGGCCGCCTTGATTTGCAATCAAGGTCAGCTGGCCGCCGTCGCTCCAATTTGTAATTGGAGTCCAAATGGGACCGAGAACGAAAACGTGGGGCTAATACTACACATTCGCGATGTGGACGTCGAAAACCATCCAATTCTCGATCGAATCGGGTCCGAGAGAACCGTGGTTCATCGTCGTATGCATCATAGTTACGATACCGTACGTAATTAAGTGAATCGCGAGGTGGCCTAAGCCTTGACTTAACCTTGTGTGGAACATCGTAGTCGCACGGGAGTTGTAAGTCTTCTAAAAAGAAAAGAAAAATCTACTTACAGTAAATATCAGTCGCTGCTCCTGTGCACTAAAAAACCCAATGTTTACTACGATAAATAAGAAGTTATGTAGGTAATTTGTAAAAAGGTCTTCAGAACAACTCGCTTATCGAAGGTAGAGAAAAAAAGTGAAAGTCATGGTTCCTCCAGGGTTGCCCCGAGCGCCGTGGCAGGTTGACCAAGCTGGCTGCGGGCGCTCTGTTGTGCACTCGAGGCTTTTGGAACCATGCGCTTTTTTTGCCTTTGGCGGGGCTTTCAGTTTTTTCAAATCTCGTAGCCCCTTTCAATGAGCTATCGAAGTGTATTTCTGGGAAATACTACGTGTAAACGTCCTCATGTGCCCTGAGCGATATAATGAGTATAATTATTAATAGAGTTCCAAATCTGTGTTATTAGGTATGTCATCACACGCTTGGGACCACAGTTTTAGTGGTCCGCAGAATGCTGTGTAGGTGCCACTGTTTGCACTTCTACTGTCAAAAGTTCACCAAAAATAAATCCGGCTATAAAAACGTAGTAGGAAAGGGCCTATACAAGTGGGAACAATCTAGTTTGCTTGTTGGCCCTGTCATTGTCATTCTTTGGCATAGTTAGGATGCAGAGGTTCATTGCATTCTGAATCTTGAGGTTTTGGTAGTCCTTACATGTTTTATGGTCACTTGGCTGTAGTTTTCTGCAGCATTTGTTATTCATTGTTTCAATTTTTGTAGGCGACAACCACAAAAAAGGAGGCAGTGAAGGTTGATACAAGGAAAACGCCTCCAAAACAGGAACCAAATCTCAAAACCAAAGAACCAAGCCCAAAGTCCAAAGAACTTGTTTCTGTCAAAGAGAAAGAACTAGTCATTACAAGCCTGCCAGTTACGAATGATGAAAAATCGCCTCCTCCCAAATCACGGACGCCACAGCCCAGGAAATACTCTTGTTCTCCAGTTATATACTCCAAGAGAAGGAGCCCATTGAGGAGGTCCAGATCCCCATCATACAGATCACCTAGAAGGTCCCGCTCACCCAGGAGATCACCATTGTTTCAAAGATCCCGCTCGCCTTTCCCTTTGTCCAGGAAGTCAAGGTCGCCACTCTCACCTCGGTCAGTGTCTCCTTACCGCCGGGTGTCGCCATACAGGAGGTCGAAATCTCCTTTACGTCGCAGGACGCCACCGAGGAGGTTGTCACCGGTACCAAGGAGGTCACCAGGGTCCAGGCCGAGATCTCCACTTCCACTTGCTCGTAGGACGAGGTTAGTGTTCTTGGGTTAGTGTAAAGCTAGGTTCAATTCATTATATTCTACATCTAAACCTACTGAAAACAAACAAATTTCTTGGTATTTAAACGTCTTTGAAATACTTTGAGTGGGATGGGTACACTGTGTCCAAGAGGCATCCCAGCAAACAAATTGGTTTTGTATAAGAAAGGTGTTCTCTCTCTCTCTCTCTCTCTCTCTCTCTCTCTCTCTCTCTCTCTCTCTCTCTCTCTCTCTCTCTCTCTCTCTCTCTCTCTCTCTCTCTCTCTCTCTGAATACACTATTCAAATTTAACTATGTATTGATCCTTGCTCAACTTCTAAACTAGATCGAGAACTCGGTCTCTACCGCGAAGGGATTACAGATCTAGATCACCTCTTCCACCATGCAGCAGAACCCGATCACCCTCCTTCCATCGACGGTAAGATTGAACCTAATGGAAATATTTGAATCTTTACATTCAATAATGTAAAGAAGTTTGTTCTAATCATTAAGTATATAGTTTAATGTTGGGGAAAAAACGAAACGAAGCATGACTTGTTTTATGACCTACTTATGTCATAATTAGAGCTATTTGTTACTCTTCCATTTTTGATGTTTCAGATCTCTCTCAGGTGAAAGACGCAGACCTGTGGCTAGGAGAAGTGTCTCTCCCAGAAGGCGAACTCCGTCCCCAGTTCTACGGACAAGGCGGCGAACACCCCCCAGAAGATCCCCACCACGCCAAATAAGGAGGAGAAGTTCTTCCCCTGCTAGAAGAACATTGGCTCGCAGGTCGTCACCCAGGAGGCTGCCAAGGGCCTTGAAAACCTCTGAGCTTGAGTATGTTCTCATATAACGTCATATAAAGTTTTAACATAATGAAATAATGTTTTCATAAGTGATTCTGGAAACTGTAATGGTTCTCTTCTCTACCTTTCAGATCACGCAAACTACCTCCAAGAGGGCGCACTCCCACAGATGCTAGAGTTGGACGAGCAGACCACGACAGCTGGAAAGATGCCCATGCTAAATCGAAATCTGATGACGAACTTGATAGGAAGAAAGCAGAACCTGTTGAAGGGTCGGATCCCAAGCTGGAAGCCCGAAGAAGAAAGTTCGAATCAAACGCGCCAGTTGCTGGTACTCGAAAGAAAATATTTCTGAAGACCGCTGCTGATGAGGTCAGAAGCAAGGCAAGCGACAGTGAACCTTCTTCTTTAAACAGGAGGAATGAAGAAATTCAAAAAGACACTCTGGAAAAAGTAAGTTTCTCTCTATAACTTATAGGGAAATCTGATTACAAAATTCGTGCTTCTTTCTACCAGTGCCCAGAGTGATTTAAGAGTGCTGTAGTGGATGAAATCTTAGGCATGCTCGCCACTAATCTACTTATAACTTTACTAGTAGGATTGATGGGGAAGGTTTCTTTGGACTTTGGGGATGCAAGTGGTAGCAAGCGTTCAGACCACTCATTCACGCAGAAAGGTGATCTAACAAATGAATAGCTCATTTCCCACCTGATAGACATTTTACAAGGGTAAAATGTACAGTGGCGGACCCTGAGAGAGTAATGGGGCACTAAGTAATGGGGTAATAAGGCTTCACGACGTCAGAGGGTATTTCAATTGACACATATGGTCCGCCAGTCTCCAACCTCATAGATCTGTAATGCTCCCGCCTCATCTACCAGCTGGTGGCCACTCCCACACGAATGCTGATTAGTAGGTAAAAAATTATTATCATTCAAGGAATTGAACTCTACTCTTAAGCTTTTACTGGACTTATTTTTCAACTTAATAGTCGTTCTTTCTTTAAATTATTCATGAGATCCAGTAACAGCCCTACAGTTTCCAGTTTTGCCGAAAAATTATAGTTTCAACCTTTTTTTTGTAGGGCTGTCTCTTTTCTCTTATCACAAAAATGTCTCAAACGCAGTTATGGGCCCCGTGACCCATTACTATGGTTTTGAGGTGCATCACGTGTTTTTTGGGGGGCTTCTGTAGTTAGAGTATGTTTGTTGTGAACCCATGGGTACAAGGAATTGACCCCTATAAAGGGTCTTATAGTTAAGGGCCAGCTGGCCCATTACTGTTCAGCGTTCTTCTTTTTTGGTTTATTATTTTCAATAATGAAACATTGGAATCGAGCATGAAAAAAAAATTCTTACCCCCCCTCAAAATTTGATGGTTTACTTTTCAAGGTACGTAGAATCCGAAAATGCAATAAAAATATTTCTGTCTGTCCGCCGTACGCCGTATGAGCCACTTTTCTTAGTTACCATGAATAAAAATTGATGAAATTCGGGTTATAGGTTCTGTTCGGGGTCTAGTTGGTCCTCGAAGCTCGGCGTTACTGTCAGTCATCTCTAAGGGGTTCAAAATAGGGGTTGAAATTTTCAGAACGCCATATCTCAAAAACTTTCGATTGAAGGGCATAGTTTTTTTTACGATATTAAATTTGTCTTGAGCTAATCAATTTTTTGAGACCACCCGGAGCACTGTACGTCCAGCCGTTCGTGTGCACCAAAAAGCTTCGTCAACATGATCGTGAATCAAATGGTATAAATCCGGCCAGGATTTCATCACTAAGGAGCACCTGATTATAATCAAGGATGGCTGTATGAAGTCAAGTTGGTTGTTCTGCGATATTATTTCATTTGATAAGTGATGGACTATTGGATTTTGTTGGTAGGTACTTGTGAAACTTGAACGAACTTTGAAGTATTATTGATGGGTAAATTATTACACAACGGTAAATTATTACTCACCGGCAAATTATTACATAACGGTAAATTATTACACACCGGTAAATTATTACACAACGGTTCATCTACCAAGAAGGGGCTGGATTTTGTTGATCGGTACTTTCGCAACTTTGTTCAACCGTTGAAGTATTATTGATGGGCAAGTTATTACACAACGGTTCATTATAGTTGACCAGAGGGTAGGTACTGACCACAGAAAACAGTGATCTACGCAGAAGGCGCATCTATTTCACTCCACATCAACAATTTTCCTTCAGAACTTCATTATTTGCGTTTCTTTTCGCCATTTTAGTTACTGTTTGCCATCGACTGTATTATTTTAGCAACATTTAACTCGTGATTTAGGTAGGTACCTAGTAACGAGTACGGGGTTAGGTACTAACCTACGGAGGGTCTGCGATCTACATAATATGTATAGACTAGTACATATTATATAGAAGGGGTGTCTATACAGAGAGCTGTGATCTGTAACAGAAGGGTATTCTGTACAAAATAATAAACCGTTGTGCAGGGATTTGCAGCGTTTTTCTTTTGCAGCAAGTCAAATTCCAGGAATATGCAACGCATACCACTTGTTCTAAACCTACCCACTTGTTACAGTTGAGAAAAACGCTGTAAATTATTACACAACGGTTCATTATTTCCCCTTATAGATGCCCATTCTGAGTGGATCACTGTTTTCTGTGGTCTGCCTACCCTCGTGTTTCCCCCAGGAAGGAATCAAGTACAGAAGCTGGCTGGGAAATTAAGTTTCATAAATATGCGATGGATTCAAGAATTCTATAATTGATTATTATTTGTTGTAACATTAGTTGATAGGTACCTCACGTCGTCGATACTAGCTTTGGCTAATTTGACGACGTCACCCACCTGTTGATCCAACAACTGCTTCCATACTGGTATTATCAATATAATCAGTTCCAACTTGAAAGTCATATACAGTACTCCCTCTGTAATCCGGCAGATATCAGACCAGAGCACTGCCGGATTACCGAAAATGCCAGATTACTGTAAAATATCGAGAAAAACGCAGTTACCATTGAAAAATCAGTTTTAATTACATACAATGTACTGTCAAAATACAGTACATACATATGTACTGTGTACGCGGAACAGATTGAGCACGGAGTGAGTGAGTAGGGCTTTGTTTACTCAGTAAACAAAGCGGAGTGAGTCACCGCTTTGTTTACTCAGACACCAGTCCAAAGTTAAATCAGATGTTGAGCTCATACCGGAAAACAAAACGCCGGATTACTGGGAGTGCCGGAGAGCTGAGATGCCGGATTACAGAGGGAGAACTGTATTTCATTTCGATTCCCTCAGCCCTTATTACAAACCTAAATAATAATAATACACAGCAGTGGAGAAGAGGATACCTATATTATTTATAACAATACAGTTAAAATTACACAGTTCGTGAGTGCTTCGAGTTATAGTTCGTGAGTGAAACGAGTTCGCTTGTTGAATCCTACCTACCGTTCGCGATGCCGGACCCACCCAAATCTCGCGATCCGACCCTCGAAGATCAGATTAGAAACCTTACTGGAATCGTCGCGCAATTAGCCGAATTCCAGTTAAGTTCGACACGCCAGCGTACCAGAGTTCAAACGTCCTCAGGCCCGAGCCGAGTAACATTTCATTTCGAAGAATGCACAACCTCGAATGACAAACCAATATCGCATTATTTTGATAGGTTCAAACTACAGCTCAGATTGGGCGGATTATCTCCGAGTTCACATGGGGAATGAACACAATACTGCGAGGTCTAATCTACCCCGCCGAGCCTAAAGCTAAGCATTTCTAGGCAGCGAAAAATAAGTATAGCGAGGCTACTAAGTTCAGAAGTATTGTTCAAAATTCTCATGAAGCCGTCCGTTCATTTGCATTGCGACTAAAAGCTGGTGCCCGATACTGCGAATTTGGATCTTTTCTAGACTATTCCCTGATTGTCCAATTCATTCATGGGGTAAAAGATGACTCAATTCGAGACGCTATTGTGCTTAAAAACCATGAAAAATTTGATCAAGTACTAGAGCTTGCGCGTAGCATGGAAGCTACACGATCAGCATTGTCTGATATCATGCGTCAATCTTCAGAAATGATACACAAGTTTTCTCGTGCCAGCCATCCTCGTGCAAGGCAAAATAATTCTCGTTCACGGGTGTCCCGCTCTCAAAGCAAATCAAATACATAGGCAAGTCCAAATCGCAGCACCAGTGCAAAATCTGATGGAAACCCCCCACCTTCAAAATGTACAGGGTGTGGAGAGTTTCACTGGCGCAAATACTGCCGATATCGCGATACCGAGTGCTCGTTTTGTCATAAGCGAGGACACCTTTCCAAGGTATGCAGATCTAAAAACAATTCAAATTCTAAAAATAAATTTCACCTAACCACTAATGAAGAAGCTGAAACCCACTCAGTCAGTGATGGGCTCCCATCAGACTTTTTTCCACAGTCAAAAATTACATGTTTTCATGACTACGAAGAGCCCATAAATTGTGTTTCCGAGAGCGTGTTACGAAAACGTCCACCAGCAGCCCATTACAGTGTCCATTAACAATAAGCCGTTGCAAATGGAATTAGACACAGGTGGCATCTCAATGGTGAGTAAGGAGGTTCTTTGTCGAATAATACCAACTTATGAGCTTCAGCTGTCTCATGAACATTTGCGAGTTACACTAAAGATAAATTTCAATGGTTGGGATATTCGCCAGTTGAAGTTACCGTCAGAGGTCGCACCACCAGGGTGCTCGACCTATATGTCACGAATTTCTATACTGACAGCATCTTTGGTCGGGAGTGGGTCAGAGAATTCTCAGATTTGCTAACATTTTAAGAGTTTTTCAAGGTTGAAGCAGAGGACATGGTATGTACCCCTGTCAGATCGCCTCCATCTCAAGTCCATCAATGTCTTCGATTGCTCAGTCCACTACTCCACAAATATGATGATATCTTCAGTGGCAGTGCAGGTTCACTGATTGACTCACCTGTATATGTGAAGCTGCGTGCTGGAGCACAGCCAGTCTTTGCACGTGCCTGCCAAGTTCCCTATGCGCTCCGTGATGCTTATGCTGCAGAAATTGAGAAGAAAATCCAGTCAGGGCATTACATAAGGGTCACATAATCAGAGTGGGCGTCCCCAACCCATGTCTTCATGAAAGGGACCAAGATGAGGATTACTGGGGATTATAAAGCTACTTTGAATCCTCAAATTATTGTAGATGAACACCCCTATTTTGATTCCTCAAATACAGGATTTTTTTCAGAAACTCCAAGGCGCCAAGAAATTTTCTAAGCTCGATGTTGCTGATGCTTTCATGAGCCTCAAGTGCACTGACAGTTTCTGCAAGGCCATGCCCTGAATACTCCATCCCATGGTCCAGTTCAACCCACTCGCGCTCAGTATGGTGTTGAAAGTATACCAGCCATCTGGCAGAGGAAGATGGAATCTGTCCTTCAGGATCTAAACTGTGGCATTTGTTTCTTTGACGACATTCTTGTCTGTGCTGATTCAGAACTGGGCATGGTGCGAGCTCTGGAAGCCACATTTGAGAAAATCCAAAAGTCAGGCCTTAAGCTCCGAAAATCGAAGTATGAGTTCCTCCTAGATCGAATTCAGTTCTTAGGACACACTATCGATTCAGATGGACCCCACTGCCAGGACAAGCATGTTGAGGCTGTACTGAAATCAAAGCTCCCTATTACTGCAAGTGAACTGCATTCCTTTCTTGGCAAGGTCACATACTACCATGCATTTATACCAAACTTGTCATGCATCACTTCACCACTTCGGCAAATGGTCAAAAGTACAAAATTTACATGGACTAGTGATGGAAGGAAAGCTTATGAGCAACTCAAAGCAGAGCTTGCTTCTGACCGTGTCCTGACTCCCTACAATCCAAGCCTGCCCCTCATACCAGCCACGGATGCAAGTCCAGTGGGCCTCGGTGCAGTACTGTCACACCTGATGCCTGACGGAACAGAGCGCCCCATAGCATACGCCAGCAAGTCGCTGATAGCAACAGAGAAAAGGTACCCACAGGTCGACAGGGAAGCCCTCGCCGTGGTGAAAAGATTTTTCCAGTTTTTATATGCCAGAAAATGCACGCTCTACACCGTCAACAAACCGATTTCCCACATTTTTGCACCAGATGCATCCTTGCCTCAATTCACTCTCTCACGCTGCGCAAACTATGCCAGTTATTTATGCAATTTCACATACAGCATAAAGTTCAAGCCTAGCGCACAAAACGCTAATGCTGATTTCTTGTCTCGCTCACCACTATCCAACTGTGGCGACGGCCAGCTGTCCTTCCAACTTGAAGATGATAAAGAAGCTCAGATTGATGAATTCGACGAATTCACTCTACTCCAAATTCGCCAAACCCCTTTGACGTCCGAAGAAATAGCCAAAGAGACCCTCGCATGTCGTCAATCCTTGCTGCACTTTAAGAAGGCCAAACCCTACGGTGCCTAGGCTGTACAGGCAACGAAGATGAATACTCAGCATCAAGTGGTTGTCTCATGCTTGGTCACAGGGTCGTAATACCACCAAAATTCTGTCAAGCGATTCTTGAAGAACTCCATGTAGCCCACCTCGGAATTGTCAATATGAAGGGGCTTGCAAGGTCCCGCCGTATTCATGAAACTGCAATTCCCCGGCTGGCTCCAGTTTTCGATTTAGGGCATTCCTGGTGGAAGCTTGAGGGTAGATAGGGCTGAAAACAGTGATCTTAGCAGAAGAGGCATATATATATATATATATATATATATATATATATATATATATATATATATATCATGATAGACCATAAAACCCCTGCGAGCAAGCTCGAACCTTCAGTTCTCGGCTTGCTACTGTAATCGACCGACCCTGTGTGTATTCCGCGTAATTTCCTAAGTAGTTCCAAAGTGTGTTAATAACTTTTATCTGCCATAAATTCGAAGTCCGTGTAAGTCCAAAACCATAATAAAGTTCCTTCGTCTTGAATTCATTTCGTCCTTTTTTAAAAAGCCAACTCCCAAAGAACCTACCCTAACTGGCGCAAGTCTTGGAGGACATTTTGAAGACCCGATTTCGACTCGCAAATTATCCGCGTAGTGTTTTCGCGCTGATCGTTGAACCCTTCAAGTGTCCGGAGTGCTTTCGAAAAGGATTGAGTGCAGTGGGGATCAGCAAATCAACACGCTCGACTTCGCTGACCACGAGGACGAAGGAACAACGGATTACCGAACATCGAACACAGGAACGAACACAGGAACAACAACCGGAACCACCAGGTGTACTATCGACCAGTAGTAAGCCAGACTCCTACGTTACCTGTAGGCACTTAGACCTATATAGGTTCCTAGCCCGACCACGCCCCGGTCGGTCCCCAAAGTCTTCATTTCCGTCTGCTCTGACAATTGAAGCCAAGCACGCCCCGCTTGTAGAAGTAAGTTTCAAAGTCTTCATTTCCGTCTGCCCTGAGAATTGAAGCCAAGCACGCCCCGCTTGTAGAAGTAAGTAACGTCAATTTCAAAGTCTTCATTTCTGTCTGCCCTGACAATTGAAGCCAAGCACGCCCCGCTTGTAGCAACAAAGGCAAAGTAAACAAAATGAATTCAAAATAATACAAGAAAATGATTTTGAATTTGAAATCGTCAAGTAACACAACGTGCGAAAGATCGCATCATACCCCGAGCGAAGCTTATCTTAACAAAAAGAAAAACCTCAGATAAGGACGCAGTCCACTTCCGTCTCTCATCTCATCTTATCTTCAACTCTTCAGCTGACTCCCAGCCTTTTTAACTCGACCTTCGACATTCGCCTTCACGTAAAATTAAGCCATATTATTCTGTTAACCTTGTTAGTATTAAAGAACTTTATTTACTTACCATCTTTTATATTTCAGGAAATTTAATTATCTAACTTAATCACTCCAATTTAGTTTTAAACTGTACAGGGTTGCCCAAAATTCCGAAATCCATTAAATTACCCCGTTCGAGGCCCGACCCATACATAGATTGGTTTAACACTCTTCGTGGGCCCGAACGAACACCAACAATTCATAATATGGAAGGCCCTTCAAATATTTCTGCCCTCGGAACTTCTGACCAAAATTCCACCATGAATAAGCCCCTATTCCCAGAAATCCCCCCATTAAAGGAGTCTCACTTTGCCCTCCTCCCAGATTTTAACGCCAGAGACCCCCTAGTATTAACCCGATTTATATCCGTATGCGACAAACTGTTTGATCATTTTTTCGACAACATGAGCCGGAATACTTTCCAAAATGACCTTTTGTTCGAAGGGATACTTTCGAGAGTTAAGGGTGATGCTGCAAGTAGAGTTTTCACAGCAGATCCTCAAAATTGGGTGGAACTCCGAAAAGTACTGTTAGAATCATACGGTGACCGTCGAGACAAGTTTACCCTAACAACGGAACTTGCCCGCCTCTGCCAAAAACAGGGTGAAACCTGTTTTGAATTCCAAGCACGGCTGGAAACCGTCTTGAATAATGTTATAGCAGCGCTTCAGAAGGAACAAAGTTCGCACGAACTTATATCTTTCGTGCAAGGGTTGGCCTTACGTGTCTTCATCACAGGACTGGAGGACTCGGTAGGATCACTGATCTGAGCGAGGAGTCGAGCTACCCTCGCAGAGTGCGTTTGCATCCTAGCAAACGAGTTCCAATTCAGAAAACAGCAAAAGTCCATTCCACCACCCAAGAACCTTCAATCTGGCAGCGTACCGTTACGATCTTTCCCTCAAGCCCAGCAATTTAGGCTACCTCTCCAATATTCAAAACCGAATTTCCAACATCCCAAACCACCCTTCCAACCATATAAACCCCCTGGATTTAACCCGTATAGACCGAATAACTACAGGCAGAGCTCACCAAGGAAACCATTTCAGGGTCCCTCTAGAAACAACCAATATAACCAACCCAAAAACCCAGGTAACACGTTCACCTTAAGTGCGTGCGACCAGCAAGAAGAAGATTCAAACATCGAACCAAATCAACCCATTGATACACCCAGCTACCCAGCTTATTACGTATACGACCCCATTCTCCAGGCACCCGTGTATTACGATGCCGAAATGCTCCAGCAATTTAGAGAAATGAACGTTCAAGAACCCGAAATTGAATCTGAACCAGATGATGGCTCTTTTTTAGAGAACGGCCACGATCAAAACCAAAACCAAACATAATTAACGCTCCCAACCAAACTAAAATTAATCAAACTAAATCAACCCACGATCAAACTAAATCAACTCCCAACCAAACTAAAATCAATCAAACTAAATCAACCCCCAATCAAACTAAATCAACCCCCAACCAAACTAAATTAGCTCCCACTCAAATACAAAAATCGGAGGTAATAGAATTTAATCATATTTTTCTGATGAGCTACCTTTTATAATTTGTCCAAAAACCGGAATGAAGATTCTAGTGGACACTGGATCCACGAGGTCCTTCATTCTGTCAGATATTGCCAACAAATACTTCAACAAAAAACTGGAACCTGCCACTGGCGTAGTAGTTACAGCTCACGGAAACTCCAATATCACCCATTTAACTATGCTCCCCTGTGGTGAACTATTCAATCATAAAAACTTGAACCTCCCTTTTCGAGTATTCGACTTCCACCAAGTTCCAACTACTCCTTGGATTAGACAATTTGAAAACCATCAAAGCGTCCGTTGACTTGAAAAGCAACCTTCTAAGAACACCTCAGGTCAACCTCCCTCTCTACTCCTCAACTGGTTGCCTTTGTCCAGAGGGAAAAGTAGAATCATTCCTAATTGACGCTAGGTCCATCCAACAAATCAAGGTGGACATCGATAACGTCAAAAATGGTTAAACCATAGTCGATTCGATCTCTTTCCCTGGATTGCAAATTCCAGCTTGCCTCGTTCATGTCGAAAGATCCCAAGCTTTCGTTCATGTGACCAATTTGATAGCTCCCCTAGAAAATTTAAACATCGAAACCAATGGGTTGACTTTTCTAAATTCCGACTTGACCATTTAAAACTAGAGGAAGAAAAGGCGATTAAAAATCTAATCCTTGACTATGCGGATCTCTTTCAAGAGGACGAAGGCCCTCTAACCTTCACGAATGAGGTAAAACATCACATTCGTACCAAGGACGAAATTCCCATCTTCATCAAACCCTTTCGGTATCCTCATGTCTACCGGGAAGAAGTGGCACAGCAAATTGATAAACTTCGTGCTCAGAATATCATACGCCCTTCCAACTCCCCTTATAACGCTCCCCTTTGGATCGTACCAAAGAAAATGGATGCGTCCGGGAAGACAAAATTTCGACTAGTCATTGATTTCCGCAAACTTAACGAGTCCACTATTTCCGATCGTTTCCCGCTCCCCAACATCTCAGAGGTTTTGGACAAACTTGGCCGTTGCAGTTATTTTTCGACCCTAGATTTAGCTCAAGGATTTCATCAGATAGAACTGGATGAACGGTCCATACCAAAAACCGCATTTTCCACAGAAACTCAGCATTACGAATACTTAAGGATGCCTTTTGTCTTATGCAATGCTCCAGCCACGTTTCAGCGAATGATGAACAGTTGTTTGAGAGGTCTGTATAACGAGATAGGTCTGGTTTACCTAGACGACATCTTGATATTCTCATCCAGCTTGCAAGAGCACATCGATCGCTTGAGACAGACATTCGATCGTCTGCGACAGTCCAACCTTAAGATTTAACCAGACAAAACTGAGTTCCTGAAAAGGGAATTGGCGCATCAAGGCCACGTGGTCACTCCAAATGGTGTCAAACCAAATCCGGAGAAGATAAGGGCTATAGAGAATTTCCCACTTCCCCGGAACAGAAAGGAAATTAAAAGGTTTTTGGGACTCCTGGGATACTATCGTCGGTTTATTAAAGGATTCGCAGCCCTCACTAAACCCCTCACTTCCGCCTTAAAGAAACACAGCAAAATTACCCCTTCTTCACCTGAATTTGAAAGAAGCTTCAGAATCTGTACCACCCTCCTTTGCCACGATCTTATCTTACAATATCCCGCTTTTCAAAAACAGTTCCAAGTGACATGTGATGCTAGCGATTTTGCTACAGGCGCTGTCCTAAGCCAAGAAGTCGACGGCTCGGACCTCCCAATAGCCTATACTAGCAAAACATTGTCAGAAACGGAGAGGAAGTACGCTACCAATGAAAAGGAACTCCTCTCGGAGTACTTCATGCTCTCAAAGCTTTCCGTCCGTACCTATACGGACAGAAATTCATCTTGTTTACGGATCACAAGCCCCTTCAATGGCTTTTTAACATGAAGGATCCCAACTCCAGACTGTATAGGTGGAGACTAAAAATCAGTGACTTCAACTTTGAGATACGCTACAAACCCGGGAAATCTAATCACGTAGCTGATGCTCTCTCTCGGATCGAGCTAAACAACTTGGAGTCTGATCCACCAGCTCAAAGCCCCACACCACCAATCAATGTCGAACAATTGCTCCAAAACGTTCCAATGGAACTGCCAGAATTACAACTGGACCAAATTCTTCCCGCCCCAGTAACTACGGAGGAGGAAGATCGAGAAATTGCCGAAATATTGGAGGAATTTTCACGCTCAAGGCAAAGGGATACAGTAGATCAACAATCCCTAGACGTCCAAGTTGAGACTCAACCTGCCCCTCTCACAAATGCAATCCAACCATTCACAATCCCCAGTAAAGAAGGACCAATAAACCACTCCATGAACCAAATCATATTTAAACTGGTAACAGCACTCCCTAGGAAACCCTCAATTAAACGCCTTTACAATTCCACCAAAACCCGCACCACTGTGGAATTATCTCACTACCACCTCGAGAAGGACATTGTCGAGTTCGTAAAAGAATATGTCAGACCCAAAATCCAATATGGGATTTACTTCCATAATGACCCGGACGATAAATTCTTCCAAAGATTTGCCGCCATCATGACTCGCACTTTTAAGGAGTCAGAAATCCGTATGGCCAAATTCTCCCCCCTGCTGGAAGATATCGAATCTGAAGATGACATCCGAGAACTCATCAAGACTTACCACATAGGCAAAACTAACCATAGAGGAATTCCAGAAACCTACGATCACCTAAAACGAAGCTACTTTTGGCCCAACCAAAGGACGACGATCCAGAGCTTCATAAACCAGTGCGATGTTTGTTTACGCTCTAAATATGATAGACATCCCCTAAACATCAAGTATAACGTCACCCCCACACCGTCAAGGCCTTTCGAAACCTTGCACGTTGATGAAATCTCAATAGATAGAACAAAATTTCTTACAACTTTTGACCCCTTCTCTAAGTATGCTCAGATGTACATGGTCCCCACTGATACCAGTCTCGATACAGTCCGAGCCCTTCTTAAATATTTCTCACATCACGGCACCCCGAAAAAACTCATTTCTGATAACGGAGCTGAACTAAACTCTTCCCTTGTCAAGGAATTGCTAACCAATCACAACATTAATATCCATTACATATCTAGCCATCATCCAGATTCAAACGGCCCGATTGAACGATTCCATTCAACCATCATTGAACACCTTTGCTTTTAAATTGCCAAGATGCGTTTAAGAAGGATGATGCTTGCGTACAATATGCCCTGATAGCCTATAACAATTCAATACATTCAGCAACCAATCTAACCCCGTTTGAAATAATTCAAGGGCATATTTCAGAAGATTCTCTCCTTAAATTGAATTTAGAAGAACGCCTTGCCAACGATTACCTCGCAAAACATCGCGAAAAAATGAAAGTTCTCTATCAAAATCTCAGGGAACACGGCGCTTAACTAAAGGAAAGAATCATAGAAAATAGGAATTCCGCCCGAGAAGATCCCCCTGAACTCCCCAATACGGTTTATGTGCAAACAAAACAACTCCAGAGTAAAACCAAACACCGCTATAACCCCGAAATTATAGTAGCAGTAGATCAAGCTAGACACACAGCAGAAATTCAACCCTGTCATGCTAATACCCAACAAAAAATTCATTTTGCCAATACATATTAAGAGACCTAGGAAAATTCCAGAAGTCCCTAAGGAAAATACTGGCACAAGCTCTTCAAGCTATTCCCCGTCAGAAAATAGTTTCCCCCTATCAAACCTACCCCGTGCTAGGATTCCTCCTTCGGAATCTTCCTCTTAAGGCAGAATCCAAACTAACCTCTCTCTCCAAATTGCTACATTGTACTCTGTCCCTGAAAACGTCCAACCACCCGCAAACCAAAATGGAGCCCAACCTACCTCGAAAACCCTTTCAGTGGACAGTTTCTCAAATCCAAAACCTAAAAGCACTGGCAAAGATATCTCCAGAATGGTTGACCAAATATCTTCTCCTCCCCCATTTGAAACCTCTCCCCAATCTGATTTCATTCCGAGACCAGAAAATTCTCCCCAGCCATCATCAAGCTCTCCCCGAATACCCGCCTGCTCAATTAGGAAACTGAGAAAAGCCTTACCAATGCCTCCCGAATTAGACCTAAGATCAAGAACTATTTCTAAAATACCTATTCCTCAAAAACCTTACCGATCACCACCTTCAAGCTCCAGTTCCGATTCTAGTTTGTTGTCCTCATTTCAGGACGACGCCAACTCCACAAAACCCACCTAACCATGGACCGCCAACCTGCCACTATTATCCTCCTAGTGCTCTCAACTATACTCACGACCCAAGGACTCGAAATTGAAAATATTACCTCCAATTTAGGTTTACTGCCCATTCGATTAGGTTCCGCCCGAACGATTAACTATTACCACACCATTACTCACTACTACCAGCTTGGAGAAGTTCTTAATCAAGTAAACCAAACTGAAGCCCATTTCCAGGACATTAACCAGATAATAGAAAATGACAGCGAAGTCCAAAAGGTAGTTCGAACTCAAACCATTGAACATATGCTAAAAATAATAGAAGAAAGATTATTTGCTTCAACCTTACCCCGCCATCAGAGGCGAGGACTGCTTAACGGTCGAGGCTCCGTAGTCAATTTCATCACAGGAAATTTAGAAGCCAAAGACGAGGAAAAATTTATCCAGATCCTCCACCACCTACACACAAACCAAGAGATACTGTCCCAACAAATTAGTCATCATTATTCAATAAACGAAGGATTTGTAGAAGAATTAAACAGAACCATCTTAGATATCAACTACAATCACGATATTCTGGCCTTCGAAATAAAGCGATTAAAGGAATCAAGTTCCTTTGCAACCCATGCAGGACAGGTAGAAACCGCACTCGAGCATAATCTACTTTTACTACAAATAATTGCAGATCTGACCCAAGACATAGAAAATTCAATCACCTTTTGTAAATTAGGCTAACTCCCCACCCTAGCATTATTAAACCAGAAACCCTACAGAAAATCCTAAGAAACTTAATACCATTTTATGGTAATAGATTACCCCTCTTTGAAGGAGAAGCGCTCTGGGAAATCCAAAATCACATCAAGGTAACATGGTTCATAAGCCACGAGGAAATCATCTATTTCCTGGATGTCGCCATCGTCCATCCTGCACATTACGACTTGATTCTCCTTCAATCCCTACCAATCTTCATCCCGAATTATTATGCAACTGTCCTACCCACTGCCAAATATGCTCTAAAATCCAAAAACGAGATAAGATTTCTCAACAACCCGTGCGAATACGGACGTAATTAATACTTATGCCCTAACAACCTTCAGCTATCCAGTGAACATGACTGCGAGTCAGACATTCTCACTAAAGGTATAAAAAGTCGTTGTGACTTAATTCAATTAAATCTACTGCAAAATCACGTAGAACTCTTGGAAGAAACAAACCGTTACGTCTTTTTATTCCCCTACGAAGGTCAGATAAAAATTATTCTCCATGATAATTATACAATTCAAGACCCTCCACGGAATCTTCCTTATCTCCCCGGGCAGGAGCACCATAGAATACAGGAATCAAATTTTAACGACTCCACCCTCCCACAGTAGCCACACCCCCTCCATGGTCATGTTCCAAAAGCAAAATTGGGATTTGAATAAGAAACCCACGGCCATAATGAAATTAAGAAGCCTAAAGCAATTATCACCCCCTTCGATCCCCATACCAAGTACAAAAGAACTCATAATAAATCATATATCTCCCAGTGCTTGGACTATCCTATTGTACGTCAGTCTTATATCATTCTTTGCGTACACAGGATATCGTTTCCATAAACATAGAAGATACGTTCCAATTTCACAAAGTAACCCCTAACCTACAATAAAACTCATATTATCATGTTCGCTTTGAGTCAATGTTTAAATGTCACTTCCAGCTTTTCGCAATAAAATCATGTCAGTGTTACGTCTGTTTACCATCGTTATGTTGGTTGTCAATTCTGGTTATCATACATTATTATATTTTATATTGTTTCTATAATTATACTGCTTGTATAATTATGTAATGTATGTAATTATGTAATGTAAAACAAAAATTTTTACCAAGCTGTGTCCACCTCATTTTATGCTACTGTAAGGTTGTATAGTGTGTCATGATTGTTCGTCGAAATTGGAAAATTGAAATTTCTTCTAAATTTCAATTTTTCTATAGGGAGGGAAGAGTTACAGCACCCGACCGACACTTACTGCTGACGCAGCCATGATAGACCATAAAACCCCTGCGAGCAAGCTCGAACCTTCAGTTCTCTCGGCTTGCTACTGTAATCGACCGACCCTGTGTGTGTTCCGCGTAATTTCCTAAGTGGTTCCAAAGTGTGTTAATAACTTTTATCTGCCGTAAATTCGAAGTCCGTGTAAGTCCAAAACCATAATAAAGTTCCTTCCTTAAATTCATTTCGTCCTTTTTTAAAAAGCCAACTCCCAAAGAACCTACCCTAACTTATATATATATGTCAAATAAAAAGGAGCCCTAGCCCTAATCTGTGAGCGTGGTAGAATGTAAAGGTGAAAGAACCGAAGACGACACTGACGTGCGTGTAGGTAATTAAATTTATTATGACGCGACTTTGACAGCGACTCAAACTGATGTTGACGTTGAAGGCAAACCAAATTATTAAGTAAGACAAATTTTCGTGGGGAAGCTAGTCTCTACCAAGAGTAAAATATCAAGTACGAAGCACTCCAAATCTACTCTGTCATGGCTGGATGGCGATTGTTCATCCTTTTTTTTCTAGCCGGGGAGAAAGGCGCGAATTCCCCTGCCCGGACTCCCAACCACCATACAGTGTTGCCATCAACTTCTCCTTCTCTTTTGAGTTGACAGCCTTGGCGGTAGCCTGTCTGTCATCGGTGTTTCATGTCATGGATTCCTTCCATGTGACTCCAGCGATCCCCACGGCAACTTGTTCCTCATCAACGTCGGACTTTCCGTTTCCATTTGAATAATACGAGGTTAAGGATCATGTAGCCGACACGGCCAATCCTGACCGGCTAGCGCCTCGCAGCCTGAAAATAAAAGCAGAAGCGATAGACACTGACAAGTTGTGAAGCCCATTGGCAACATAAGCGTGGGCAAATAAGATTCATCCATTTCACTATAAGCATCTTCTTGCCCATGACCATTGTGCTATGAGCAATGATAATCTTAGTGTTGAAGATAACCAAAATTAATCGGTACGAAGTCCATACTTTTTGTTTCGTTTAATCCTAGCTGATTTCGTAAAACCATCGAGTCAATTCATGTAACTATGGCTGACATTGCAGCCGACACTGGCCCTGACTACTCGGCCATACTGACTGAATTCCATAGAAAAGATGAGCACAAGGCAACTGAAGTTAGTAAGTTACAAAATGTACAGCGTTCGTATTCAAATTATAGCAGAGCCAGAAAAGGTGTGAATAATAAGCATTACATTGCAAATGCTGAACCTCCATGACTAGGACCATCCAATTGTATGCACTACCGATCGTAAACAAACACCATAAGGAAGGAATGGAGGTACATTCTAAGGATGGGAAGGTGGGATAGGTCCAATCAGTGCACATACACAACCAGCCTTTTGCCATAGTACAGACAGTAAGGAACACCCAAGGCAGCGTTCAAAATATGAACCTACCGAGGGCCAGCAGAGAAAGATGGTAGCCTTGGGCAAGATCGGATACATGGACAAACAAGCCTCAAGTAAGGCCTCAGACCCCATCCGTTCAGTGTACCGGCAGTCTAGCAAGGTACACAGAGGGGTTTCAGTATCGGTGTTACAGCCCAATACCAAATCCTGAGCCATACCGTGAAATAAACCTAACACTGCTACAATCACCAGCAAACCTGTGAGTAACACTCAACTCACCATGGAGCAGTCGGTGCAAACTGTCCAATCCGTACGAAACGGAAACAAAACCTTTCTTCCCAGGCAATGGTATGAACACCTGGGCGAGAAATAAAACGACCAACCTATGACTTTCGAAGGTCTTAGAACAATCGGGGAGACTCAACTCTGAACAATATATCACAACCTAGGATTTTGGATGTTGATTGTTGCTGGTACAATCCAACACCCCCGGGTGGCCACCACGGAAACAGCACCTTACAGTACAGTCCAACCGATAGCCCTCAATCCAACACAATCTTGCTGACAAGTGCGGTGCAAAAAAAAAAAAAAAAAACGGTGTGGGTTGTTTACAAAGCCGTAGTGCAGTACAGTGTGTTATCAGGGGTGGCTCATACAACAATGATTAAAAGGTTATCATATAATCACTTTTCTGTTGAAACCATCTGTCCCAGTAATAGCATCAACATTAGATTTATCTGGGGATCATCCGTCCCGATATCTGGACATAGGCCATCATGAACAATACCAAAGTAATGGATTGAAGCGCAAACAATAACTGAAACACCGTGACACAAAATTAATAACTTTTAATACTCAAGAACACCAGTAAAGATAAATCAAATTTGGGAAAATATTCACCCAATTGGGACATGCATCGTGCCTTACATAAAAGTAACTGGTAGCAATGTTTAATAAACTCTAATAATTTACGTAGTGAATGCAGAATTTCACTGGCATTTGCAGATCAAATAATGACGCAGACTAACAAGAGTTTCATAAGACACGTGAAAGGTTTACAACGTAAGTTTTTCAAATTCCCTGTCATTAACGATAAAATATGGGAAGTGGGATATGAACAATCTGCAACTATGTGGACCATAAAAACATTAAAAAAAGAAAACCCTTACGTCAAATAGGGGTTTATAACCAAACAGTATAAAGAAAAGCAGGGTCATATCAAACAGTGCAAAGAAAAGCCATAAAACAAATAGGGGTTACATGAAACAGAGTGAGTGTTCAAGTACAGGCAAAAGTAGGAACTATACAAGCGAGAAAGCACCATAAAGCTTGAGAAACTACCCAACATACAAGATAACCAAAATCACAATGCAGTTAACAATCATGGTCAACATAGGTATGTAGGAATCAATATTTCAAGTATCAGGTAAATCAGAGTCAGAGTCTGTTCCATAGGGAACGAGGGCACTCTGATCAGGAACTCCACGCACATTTTCATGTGAGTATTTATAAGTTCGATTGTCTTTTAAATTTTTCAGTAAATAGTGGTCATTGTCGAGAATATCAATAATTTTGAACGGCCCTTTAAATTTAGGGTCAAGTTTGCACTGGTGACGTGGTTCGTTTTTCAACAACACCATATCACCTATCGAATAGAGTTTCACAGGGGCTTTTGATTTATCAAACCTAGCTTTGTCGTATTTGGAACGTTTGATAATATTTTGTGATGCACATTCACGAACAGAATCCAGATCACTTCGAATAGGAGGGACGATATTTGGGGATGGGGTTATCATACCAACAGGTTTTGCTATTTTACCAATCAAGATTTCTAATGGCGAGAGTCGCGTCACCGAATTTTTGGTTGAATTCATGGCTAATTGGATATCACCCAAAGCCTCTTGCCAGGTCCTATCTCCCAACTCGATAGCTGTCAACATGTTTGTCAGAACTGACATCACTCTTTCACACTGACCATTAGCCCGTGAAGCTGAGACTGCTATTAAATGGAGATCTATTTGGTGCTTATCACAATAAGATCTAAAATCTTTGGATGCGAAGCATCTACCCTGATCAGCTACGATCGTAGCAGGGACCCCAAACAAGGTAATGAGCCTGTGCAGTCCGTGAATTACACTGGTAGTGTCAAGACTGGTAATATGATTTAAATGATCAAATTTAGAAAACCCATCAATAAAAACTAGACAATATTCTTTAATATCCCTTTTCCCTGTTAACTTGCCTGAAACATCAACATGAATTACCGACCATGGCACACTACCCTTAGGGATTGGATGAAGGGAGACCTGTTGTTTTCCTGATTGCGACTTAGCCACCCTGCATGTTAGGCAATTTTCACAAAATTTCTTGACGTATTTGGCCATGCCCTCAAACCAATAAAAATCTGCAGCTTTTTCCAACGTTTTTTCAGCACCGAGGTGCATAACAGATTCATGAATGTTCTGTATTACGGCATAACGCTGAAGCTTAGGGATTACAGGTAAAGTTCGGGTCTTGTGACCTCTTTGAATGGTTCTACATAAGATACCTGAGCGTAATTCGTAGGTATTTTTAACAGAGTCGGGTAGTTCATTATTTTTACATTTAACAGCTAACCCAGCGAGTTCACTATCTGATTGTTGTGCAAGTAATAGCCAATCATTAGAAAGTGTACCCAAATTAACAGCTTTTTCTTGTTCCAACCGAGCTTTGTGCGGAACCACAGGCATCGGAACATCTTTTTGACACGATTTGGGTAAACATTCAGCTACGTTAGACAATACCATAGGGTTGTTGCCATCATCATCCAAGGGGTGACGGGATAAATAATCTGCATGTTGCATGCGGCTTGCAGGGCGATACTGAATTTTGAAATCAAAAGTCTGCATAATTGACCACCAACGATGAACCCTATTGTTTAAATTTTGTTTCAAATATGAATCTTTGAGCGATTTACAATCGGTAACCACTGTAAACGAAACATCCTGCAACATAGTCTTGTAGTGTTGATGAAGGCTTTTGACCACAGCCATGGTCTCGAGGTCATAACTATGGTATCTCTGTTCAGCATTGTCATTTTTCTTGCTAAAATAAGCAACTACCCTGGGCTTACCGTCATAAAGATTTATAAGAATTCCAGATACTCCAATGCTACATGTGTCACAATGCAACTCGATAGGGAGAGACGGGTCAAATATTGTTAGAACGGGCTCAGAAGTCAAATATTTTATCACGGTTTATCGGGCCCTTTCGTGAATGTCATTCCAGATCAATTTTCCTTTTGATGAAAGTAATCGGTACATAGGAGCAGCAATTTCGGAAAATTTAGGAATGAAGGAGCGGAAGTAAGAAGCCAGTCCCAAGAACTGCCTCAGAGAAGTCACAGTGGATGGTGGTGGCAACGCTACTAGGGCATCTATTTTCAAAGTGTTAGGCCGTAGTTCCCCATCCTGCACATTGTATCCTAAAAATTCAACTTGTGTTACGACAAAACGGCATTTAGTGTGATTCAGGGACACTCCCGCCTGGGTTAAAACAGTTAAAACGTTATCAAGCCGATCCAATGCCTCAAGTTCCGTGGTAGCAGCTATCATCAGGTCATCAAGGAAACAAATGACGTACTGGTGCGCTAGATCCCCCAAAATGTCTAAAATTGCGCTCTGGAAGGTGGATGGAGCATTTTTTACCCCAAATGGACAGACGAGAAATTCCCATTGAGCTTCGGGAGTGACAAAAGCTGTCTTTTCAATAGAATCGGGATGCATCTTCATCTGATGGAATCCACTAGTGGTATCCAATACAGTGTAAAATTTGGACCCAACCAGCCTATTGATCTGGTCTTGGATCAGTGGGAGAGGCTGGTGTTCCGAAATAGTGTTATCATTTAGAAAGCGGTAATAGACAGCAAGCCTCATCTTCTGATTCTTTTTTGGCACCAAGAGTATGGGACTTGCAAAGGGGGATTGGCTACGCCTAACAAGACCGGCAGCTTCCAACTCCGCTAGATGCTCCCGGTAAATACTGTTTCTGAACGTTTGACATGGGGTAAGGCTTCCTATTCACAATTTTCCCTGGGTCATTCAACGTTTTTCTAAATTCAACATTTTTCAACCGAGTTTTAGGAAACCCTGAAGTGAAAAACTCGGAATATTTGCTCAAAATACTGTATAGACGAGGTTTGTTTGAACCTGATATTTCAGTTTGAGCTGAACAGGGATCAAAAATGTCTACACTCACTTCCAGATTGCCTATCAACATAGCACCTTCGTTTTCGATTATATTCTCAACGAACGGGAGGCATTGGTCAGTACACTTGTCACGCAGATTAGAATTTAACACATTTTCGTTTTCAGGCCCTAACACAGATATTACAGATGCATTCTTAAAATTTAATTTTTCAATTTTCTTTTGTAATGATTTTGACAAATGTAAATCGAGTGGTACCAAAGTGCAACTATTTTTGGAAAGGGTTACATTAACATTCTGTTCTAATAAATCAGATCCTAAAATTAAAGAATGAGGGATTTCTACATCTTCCACTTGGTGCAAATTTATCCTAAGGTCTAAGCCATCAACAGTCACGTCGGTCAAAATCTGGCGAGGAGACACCACCAACCCGTTGCCCAGCCCCTTCAACGAAACGTTTTCAATTATTATTTTGCCTTGAAACTTATGAAATAAGGATCGAATAACCAAACTGCACTCAGCTCCTGAATCGAAATGAAAAGGGTAGGTACTACCTGAGTGATTCAATTGACCACTTGGCGTGCGTGTGCAGAGGTTGACTCTACGTTCCTTGTTTTTCGGTGGAGCTGACTGCTGGGATTGGTTGCCCTGTGGATACTGGTTATTCCGGGGCTGTCTCGAATGGGGGTTGCCAGGTCGAGCTTGAGGGCAATCTCTCTTGTAGTGAACTGCACCACATCCATGGCACGCATCATTACGATGTCGGGGCTGGTTCATCTGGAACTTGGGTTTGGTGTGCGAATTCTCGCCGCATTTGCCACTGTGGTGTTGAGACCTGTAATTGGGATTTTGTGCAGAATTAGGTCCACGATATGACTGCTGGTTCACATTGGAATTATGGGGTCTATCGTGTGAACGATGGGTCTGACCATTTTGAGACTCCTTGAACTTCTTGTTAGGATACCTGTCATTCTTATTTCTATTATCATGAGGTCATTTGGTTGACCCCTCTATCAAAGAAACATTCATATCCTTGATCAATTTTTCCCTGGTAAACGTACCAGAAGAATAGAGCAGTCTCTTCAATTTAGGTTCACTTTTAGCAAGATGCACTAAAGTTAACATGGGTAGCAACTCAGAGTTAGGTATGTTAGACAATCGAGACTCTAAAACATTCAGAATTCGTGAAGCTGTACCAACTAAATTTTCGTTCTCGGAAGGTGTTTTAGTTAAAATATCATACAATACGGTTGTGGGTGTTTCAGTAAGACAATACTGAATTATAAATTGTTCCCTCAAATCTGGCCAAGTCATTCCGGGAGTCAGTATTTGGGAGAGCCAAGCAGCAGAAGAACCTTTGCATGCTGTTGATAATAATGAATATTTATAGTTCAGATCCACAGCGCGGACTTTCGTGCATGATTGCATCAATCTTATTGATCCAGGAACGAACATCAAAATTAGGATGATCCGGAGAAAATTGCGGAAGCTTGAACAAATAAGATTGAAACGGGTTTATTTTGGTGAGTAAATCCCCAATGGAAGAAGCAATGCTCTGACCCTGTGCCTGTAATACTCCTTGAATGGCTCCCGCTATAACCTGAGTCAAGTCCCCTTGGAATGGTATAGAAGGGGCACCCGAAATCGTATTAGCAGTTGACTGTGAGGTTTTACAAGGTTGATGGCTATTTGTTCTATCATCGGAAGAGTTATTATCGGCTTCATGGTTCAGAAGAAAATTCGGAATGGAATTGTTTGAGGACTGCAGTGTGGGAAATTCCCCAGGCTTCATTGCAACAGGAATGAACGATTCCGATTGACCTGAACTTGTAGTCGCGATGGCGTCACATCGATTAGAGAACTGAACTGTAAACAAATATTTTTTATTTTTTTTTTAATTAAAAAACATGGCGGATAAAACAAACCTCATGTACGATTGTAGCTTTCCTATCACCATAACTTAGGCAATTCATTATTACAAAAGTAATCCCATGTAGGGTAAACTCGCAAAAATATCGAAATTTTGCAAATCTGCCCTACAAGAAACAGACTCACCCGTATCATCTTCTTTCCGAGACAAACCCTTGGCTGCGGTTCCTTCCCCGCATGTGTTGAGTAATTTCGGCGCCTGACTTCAGTATCTTGCCACAAGACTGTCAACGTCGGATTCCGCATCTTCTTCGTCATAACGTTCTTCACCAGATTCCTCGCGTTCCATTTCCGATGTCAAATAAAAAGGAGCCCTAGCCCTAATCTGTGAGCGTGGTAGAATGTAAAGGTGAAAGAACCGAAGACGACACTGACGTGCGTGTAGGTAATTAAATTTATTATGACGCGACTTTGACAGCGACTCAAACTGATGTTGACGTTGAAGGCAAACCAAATTATTAAATAAGACAAATTGTCGTGGGGAAGCTAGTCTCTACCAAGAGTAAAATATCAAGTACGAAGCACTCCAAATCTACTCTGTCATGGCTGGATGGCGATTGTTCATCCTTTTTTTTCTAGCCGGGGAGAAAGGCGCGAATCCCCCTGCCCGGACTCCCAACCACCAAACAGTGTTGCCATCAACTTCTCCTTCTCTTTTGAGTTGACAGCCTTGGCGGTAGCCTGTCTGTCATCGGTGTTTCATGTCATGGATTCCTTCCATGTGACTCCAGCGATCCCCTCGGCAACTTGTTCCTCATCAACGTCGGACTTTCCGTTTCCATTTGAATAATACGAGGTTAAGGATCATGTAGCCGACATATATGTTAATAATAAAACCGTTGTGTAATAATTGCAGCGTTTTAACAAGCAAACTCTGCAAGGAATAAAAAACACCAATGGGAACTCATGGGATTTTGGATTTAGCGTCTTGAATCGGTTTACAATTAGAGTGGAATTGTTCATCAGCCAACACATACTACCGAGCAGCAGGATAATTGTGGGTTGTGTATCACCATGGTGTAGATTTATTGGGCCATGTGTGGTTGTAGCCTCAAGTTTTACCACAAGTGGCCCTTTTGAACCCTATTTACAGGTGACTTTTCTCGATCAGGCTGTCTTACCAATAAATATTTTGCAGGAGGAAATTCGTGAATCATCACCAAAACCTCTCTCAAAATCGATACAGTCGCCCCCTAGAGTTGGAAGGGTTCAAGATCGCATTGGAAGAGGTACTCAGTTGGATGATCGAAGTCAGCCTTTCAGGGTGAATGCTGTCAAAAAAGGTCTGCACGTTTGTAAAATGATCGCTCACTGATACGCTTATTAAAATGGATGGTGTTGGTTAATTTTTTGATGTGAATGTTTTGGTTTATTATTCTCTGAATACTACACCTATGTAGTCGCTCAGCAAAAAATTTGTATAACACCCCCTCAAAATTTTCTCCTTCGAGGTGCGTAGATTCCAAAAATGCAATGTCCGTCCGCCGTATCATGCATACCGGCTTTATTTTCGGTCTAAAAAAAATCAAATCGTTCGTTCGCACACATGCTCCATTTGGGCCCTAGTTGTGTCCGGAAACTTTGCAGCCCGATCGGAATACACCCAGGGGTGTTATGAGTGAAAATGTGTATAAAAATAGGTATTTTTTGTGTTTTAGTAACATGTTAATAACATGAGCTTTTGAGGTATCTTTTTCCATGTTTTTGAGTACGAGAAGACCGAATATGAAGTCGATTTTGGCCAGAGTGGAAAATTGAGGTTCTACCAAATGTTCAGCTCCCAAAATTGATTTTTATGAGTCAAAACCCTGGAAAATTATCTGAAATCAACAATTTGTATAATTACTCTACAAAAAGAGTCAACACGTGGATCAAGAGGGTTAAATGGATGGCAATACCAATGATCAAAGATAATTTGGAAAAAAAAGGACCTAATTCGTGTTTTTGGGGCCAAAATTGGTGGAAACCATCAGAAATGGCTGTTTCATTTATTTCACATGAAAGGAACAATAAATGAACAGCCAACATTTCTGTAGGTATGTTCAATAGAATAATAAACCCATGTGTCAAGGACTTTCAGCAGTGTTTTAGCGAATTTTCGAAGAAAGGGAAGCTATTGTTCTTGGTCCAAAAATTTTAAAACTCGAATTTCCGAAAGATTTTTATACCAAAATCCGTTTCAGACCATCTTGAATTCACTGCCGAATGACACCAAAAATTATATGTATATATATATAGGTATATATTTATATATTTATATAAGTATGTATGTGTCATTCCAGACGATAACTCTCGAAAGAATTGAGATAAAAAGTTCAATTAGCACGAAAAAATCTGTCTTGGCAATCGACAGGCTAAGTTCGAAGATGGGCAGAATCGGGTCACTCTAAGGGGGAGTTTTGGGAGTTTTAGGGGGGGGGAATTACCCATAAATTCCCAAAATGAAAAAGTCTGACAAGTGACACCTCATTTTAAAGGTTTTTGTACGCTGAACACGATGGTGAAATCAGAATTGCGATATCTCATTCCATTCTCAAACTGGAGCACTTTGAAGATGAAGGAAACGTGGTTATTTCTTGAGATGTTCTTCCTGGTTCGTCTGCTCTAATTTGATAACGGAATGGGATATCGCAATTCTGACTTCACCATCGTGTTCAGCGTTGGAAAATCTACAAACCGAGGTGTTACTCGGCAAAAAATGGAACAAAAAATTTGTTACGTATCCAGTACCTGCTCTTCTGGTATTCAAAACATTTTTTGATTTCCCCCTCCCCCCTCCTTCCACCCCAAATTTTACTTTGCGTAAAACTACTCCTGTTTTAATTTTGTATGGTATCAAGTTGGGAAAACATTGGCCGAAAATTAATTTTCAGAAATTTTAGGCGGGAGGAGGAAGATGCCGAAAACTTCGAAAATTCGCTCTTAGCCATGCTGCATGACTGTGGTTTTTTTTCTTTGTTTAGATTCACAGCCTAAGTGTTTACTAAAACTTATTGAAGAAGAAGATGAGAGGGAAGGGAGGAAGCTCAAACCTGCTGCCATCCGATACACAGTTGCTGATGCCAAAGAAGAAATTGAGTGATGAAACTGAAGAGGAAACGGAAAACCGAGCAAGTTTTGGAGGAAGAGGGGGAGAACACGGAGCTCTTGGGGATCAAGAAATAAGAAGAAAAAGAAGGATAAGGAAAAGAAGAAAGAGAAGAAAAAGGACTTGGCTGAGGCTGGCGAGGCTGGAGAAGTAAAAGTGAAAGGCAGCCGTGTGGCTGCTGTTAGCGCAACAAGGGCAGATGGACGGATTTGAGGGCAGAACTAAGTCGGCGAAGAGCTCAACGCCTTCAGGGGCAGGTAAACCTTATACTCGTATTTCTGAATGACCTAAGTCTTCAAGAGATACTCCTTGGAAATGGTGTTGAAATGTTTATGGTATTATGATTTTGAATGTACTGTTGAGTTTCTGAGTCTGGGTTTGAAATACTCTAAACTCAACTTATTCTTACATGTTACCCCTACAAATAGCTTTTCTCCATTTGTGAATGATATTTTCGAACTTTCATTGTTCTTAATTATTTCATATTTGATTCCAGCCTGGTTCTCGATTAATCCAGTCAGCTCTTGAAGGTGTCGTTGCTGACAAGTGAGTATTCTAACTTGAACAAGTTTTAACAAATTGTAAAAATCATGTCGTGTGATGAATTTATGGCTAAATTATTTCATTTTGTTATCTTGCAGAAAAATCAAACCCTCGAGACTGAATTCTTCTCCTGAAACGAATGCTGCAGAGGGTAATTATGAAACTTCTATTGGATGGTTAACCGATGTTGCAGAGGTGCTAAGAGTCAAGATTGTTTGCATAAAATGGATGACGCCTTGTTTGCATAAAATGGTTGACGCGTACGCTTATTTCGGGAAAAAGTTTTTTGGAACACGCTCAAAATTTTTTCTTTTATGGTTAAGGTGTGTAGGTTCCAAAAGTGCGATGTCCGTCTGCCGTGTTATCGGTATCTACCTTAATTTTTGGTATTAAAAAAAAAGTTCTATCTGCATTTGGGCCCTTTT